>VZRS01011888.1:0-50793 GCA_013398055.1 Ifrita kowaldi
CCCCTCCCTTCTCTTCCTCCTTTAGTCCCTCCCCTCCCTTCTCTCCCTCCTTTAGTTCCTCCTCTCCCTCCTCTCCCTTCTCTCCCTTCTCTCCCTTCCTCCCCAACCACATGGGAGCTACAGGACCCACCACATTAATACCCACTTTGGTCTCTTCTCAGATCCAAAATGCACAAAGCACTGGTATCCCTTGTGCATATGGAAAGGTTCATCTCAGTACATGACCACTCTGCCTAGACCTAACACATTCCAGTTGGACAGCTCTTCAGATCCCTTCTTGGGGTACACTATAAAGTCCTGGGAACTGCTCCCATACAGAAAGATTTGCAGGATGACTTGGTGAAATTTCCTGAGTCACCAATTGAGAAGTACTAGGGAAAGCCCATGACCTGATCCACCACTGGTTTGAAAGAAAGCCTATGTTTGTTCCTGTTTTTGGGATACTAAGCATTTTTTTCCCCTCTGATTGCTCACTGAACTTTTTATTAGAGAAAGTTGAGTCTTGAAATCACTCCTTGATTCTAGCCTCAGGGAAATGGGTTTGGGTGGTATGTGTGGTATATTTATAAAAATCCTGGTCATATGTTTGCAGATATATTACCATATTGCAGATATATATTATATTGGAGTTTATTGCTGACTCTCTCCATGCCTGTAACTGATCGTAGCTTAGAGTTACCACAAATCTTGAAAGATATTTGGTAGGGGAAGAAACTTGTTTCTTTGAGAATCCCAGGCTCATTTTATGGTAAAAAAACCCCCATGTATGCCATACCTAGTAGGTGAGCTCTCTGGATCTTTCCATCTTTTTCTCCCTGCCCAAGGTGGAATTTGGCTATCTGTCCCTTTTGCCTTTGCTAGTCAGCTTATATCAACACTTTTGTCTTGCAAAAAGGCAAAAAAAGTAGAGACCTACTTTTATTTTTCACTCCATGAAAGCAGAGTTTCTCTTTACATTTCAAGAGGGCCCCTTCCACTTAGTCTTTACGGAATTCAAAGATCAGCTCTTCCTCTAATCACAGAAAACACATCAGAGTAATCAGCATGCTGGGAAAGGAAAGGCAGAAAAATTATGGGACAATTTAATGGTGATTTATTGAAAATTGGTAACTGGCAGCATCATTTTATGGAGGAATCTCTGGATCAGCTCTGCATTTTATGCCTACTGTGGTTATGAAAGAAGAAAATAAATGGAATCGGATCCCTAACTGAAATGGAAACCTCTTGTTACTCGCTGCCTTTGGGACACAGGCCTTTCCCACAGTGAAACCTGCTATTTTCCTGAAACATACCCCCAGTTTTTTAAGGGGTGCGTGGTATTTACAGGAAATCAGGACAGAGTGGAGGATTTATAGTAACCACTGTTTTGTATCTTCGATTTGTGCGCCGGTTTAGTGTTTGTGAATGAGATGTCCTGGTCTGCAACAGATGTTCACAAAGACATCGTGCAGACATTTCTCGTGTGGCTTGGCCAGTCCACCTCAATCTTGACCCACAACAGCTCCACTATTTCAATCCCAAAGGTCTTTTCAGCAGAAATTGACAATCATGTAAAATGGTGCCATCATTTTTTCATGTGCTCAAATGGGGACTAGGATGAAGCCAACACACTCGTTTTCATTTGTGACCCAACCTAATAAACTCTAGTCTCGAGAGGCAGAATATCTACAGTTCCTAAGAAAAACATAGTTAGGATAAGAAAGTCCTACAGTTAAAGAACACCTGTGCATTAGTGCTATTAATTCCCATCTAAAATGGCCTATTCAATGTAAAATACATATTAGCAACACTACTGAAGACCTGAGCATATTGATAATGACGAATAGGGTCAGGAGAAATGAGAAGACGAAGTATAATGAAGAGATTACAATCAGAAAGGGTATTAAGGGAAACCTTGCTTAATGAGGCTATTGGTATCAAACTACATTATTCATAGGAACTTCTGATTAGAGACAAATGTCAAATGTAACATACATTTCTGGGTGGCATGTCTTCATTTGCATTTCAAATAAACACTGTTGGCTCCTGGTTTTAGTGCAGCAAATGGTACTTTTAGTTTTGAGAAAGTTTTTCCATATTCACAGAACACCTTTAAATCAATATTGCAAAAGATAAAGTAGGGCTCTTGAAAATAAAAATTTATTTAGACTTAGAAGTCATACAAAATCCCATGCACTTAATGTTCACCAGTATTTCTAAGAACAGGACCAATAAGAGGCGTACAAGCCAGTACCAATTTCTCCATTCTCCAGCTTTCTACTATCTTTTTCCTGGTGTTTGTATTCCAACCAAAAGTGCCTTCCCCCTTCAAACACCATGGCTCTACCACTTGAGGGCAGTGGATGGCTTTCTGTGCTGAATTAGAATAGGCATTTTTTTCTTTTATTTCAGTACATATGTACTTTTCTTTTTAATCTGGGCATCAGTTCTCTATTTTCCTCTGGTCTTTCCCAAATCCTCCACCCTTATGTGCTTTTTTAAATTCTTCAGTATTTCAGTTTACCCACATCACACAATGGACATATCCCTTCATTTAAAATACTCCTTTCAAGGTGCGCTTCTCAATCTCAATGCACCAACAAAAAAAGAACCAAAAGAGAATTAAGTCAGATTGGGCTTTCAAGAGTTGTTTAATAAAGCAGGTTGTTTTAAGCTACATTTTAGCAGCTTGTGATATAACTTCACAGAGATAGCTTTGATGTTCTCGTAAGTATGTCAGCAGAAATCTGTGCAATTTGTCAAAAATTATTCTTAGAACACCTCAGTGTATACAGTAAACACAGCCAGCATAAATCCTACTTTTTGCAATGAACACTTAAAGCATGTCATCAGCACTATCATAATTTGATTTAAATAAGAGTTTTGTGAATAAGAGTCATATTAATTAGTACTGTTGTTTTAATTGAGCAGTGTGTGTGATGTAGTTTATTCAAATTCTGATGAACTGCATGTCCTAAATGTTTGGCAACACTTTGTCAAAAGTGATATAATTACTGTTATTGTCTTTAGTACTCACTGTTGGAACATGAATAAAACTGAATTATTTGTGTATCCATGTGGGTCAGAAGTACTGCAATACTACAGATATCCTATTGTAATTTTCCAAAACATTAATTAGTGTTGCTATACAAATAAGAACAAATAAGTTGCATAAGGAAACAGAAAGAGCCATGAATTTAACTTCCTAACTAAAGAAATTTCACTTTCGATGCTTAAGAGTGGCTGCACATATGGGAATATAAGGAACGTAAGGGCTATATCAAACATCTGCATTTTTCAGCAAGACAAATGGAAGAGCCTCTATTTGACTCTATTTACAGTTTGCAGTGTAAGCACATGTTGAGGAATACATCTGGAGCAGGTAGCTCAGTTTGCAAGCTGCAGATTGAGGTCTGGGTAGAATCCCAAGATAAGAGGCAGTGAACTGACAACCCTTTGGTTACCAAAAGGCAGGAAGACCTGTGGCACCAGACGGGGGATGGACACTGGGAGACAGAGCAGGAGCGGAAGACTCAGGAGGAAGAGCAAGACTTGCACAGAACGTAAAGGTATAAAATCCCAGGCGTTCCTTTATTGGGGGTCCTTGAATGCACCAGCTCAAGCTGTTTCTGTGTTACTGCAACATGAATAAATTGCTTTTATGGAACTTACACATCCTAGACTCTGCCATGGGAAATCTGGGGTTGAACCACTTAAGGAAGCCTGGTTTAATTGTGTGAGGGTGGGGTGTGTAGGGTGTCAAGCAGGGCACCCATGTGGCTCACTGGAGCTGCCCGCTGTGAAGGGCCTTCAGCCCCAGCAGTGAAAGTCCCTGGCACTGGGAGGGCGACAGCCAGAAAGTCATGTTAACAGTCAGATGGGGACATTTCCTTAACACACAAACTGTTAAATTACCCTTTGCCACACATTGTCCCAAAAGTCAGCTTGCTGGGCCCTGGGTCCCAGGGTACATCATAGCACTGTCTCTCTCCAGGCAGCCAGTTTTCAGCTGAGCTTGTCCTTCTGATCTTTCCTCCTGCCTTTTAATGGATGTCTACTTGGAAGGCTGCAGAAAGGCAAAGACCTGCTCTGAGCACAGCTGTCAGCAGATAAGGGATTCAAATGGAATTTTGGCTCTTGCAACTGGTCAGCACCATGCCAGGATGGAGGATGGAGGCTCATTACCTTTCCGGGTTCTCTTTCCTTTATAGAAATTTGTATAAACTAATTCTAACAGGAGGGATTCAACATTTTCCCTTCGCACAAAAGGAGTTGGATCCTCATACTTGTGCCTCATGCCTAAGATGAAGATTTTCACAATTATCAAATGACCTCAACAACTTTGGGTTTTTTGAAGTCCTCATTGAAACATGCTAGGGATATTTAATTTTCAGGGATGGGAGTTCAGTTTGACAGGCATTTCTCTAACATTTTTTCATCATGGACCTTAAATGAGATATACAAAATAAGTGGCCTTTTTTGAAACTGCGGTGCACATAGAAATTTACTTGGGAATTTAAGAACTTTGAAGTTTCATTTGAAGAATTTTTTCACTATGTTCTAAAGAAGGGGGAAAAGAGCAGGGATATTTTTTAAAAAAAGGTCGAAAGAGAATCATCCTTAAATGACATTTTTATGCTTATAGCAATTTTTAATATCTGCAAATGAAGAATTATCCCTCATTTGATGTTTTTAAGACCATGATTAAGAGTAAAACCGTCAAAGGTAGAAATATCTTACAATGATGTTTTTAACAATCACACTGTTCTGAGAAAAATGTCATATGAACCACTTTGTGCACGGCAGTTTTTAAGTATATAACTATAAATTTAAGTGTTAGATTACATCAGTATTGGTGTTTTTTCAGATGTGCTTGTAAAGACATTTTAGTATAATCCTTCCTTTAATGCTTTTATGATCATTCTGACATTTAATAAGTGTATGTGAGGAATTTTTCTTCATCTGATGTCTGAAAGCATCTAGTTATATATGAAAATACTTTCAGCACTGTATTTTGTAGAAATGTATGTACTGATAAATATCTAACTATATATACATAAATTAAATCAGCCTTATGGAAGTCTGGCAGGCATTTTTACCTGAGCAGATTTCAAGCTTTCTGCAAAAGAACTCTTTTCCGCCCAGTTCTGACATTGTTACATCATTTGTGCAATTGTCATCTCCTGACTAGGAAGCCTTTACTGCTGCTGGCGGTGTTTGCTTAACCCCGAGCCTCCACACATTTCACAGCGCTGCAGTTGTGCTTCTGTCCTTACAGCACACCTTGTCTGCCTGCCTTTCCCTCCTGCACTTGGCCAGGCACATGGCCACACGCATGGCAGAGCCCTTCATTACCCAGAGAAAAAGCTGCAATGCAGGACCCCTGAAACAGAGCATTGCTGGATCTGTAATGGACACAGAACAGAGTGGTAAGGCAGGCAGAATAGAAAAACAAAACATTCTCCTGAACACTTAATTAAAAATTATGTTGCAATGACCAAGTACAAAGCTTCAGAATGAAAGGAGGGCACAGTTTCTCTTTGAGTTCCAGTATTTTGAGTGCTTTACACCTCTGTACCATTTGGTCCTTTAGCATTGTTTATCTTGATATGCGCCTCTGTGCACAAGTAAGCATGTGTGTGTGTGTGGATGTGGATGTATATGATTATAAAGGTACTTATTTTTGGAAATCTCATATTTTCATGCCTTTCTTGAACAATTGTATACCTTCCTCAAAAAGAGTGGGAATGAGCCAACTGGTTTTGGTTGTTTGGGGTTTTTTTGACCCAATGTTTTTCTACTTAAGCTTCTGCACATTTCAGGAAATTCTTTTTCTTTAGAGAATGACAGAAATAGCCTCTGGATACTTTAAAGATGCAATTCAAGCTTTCTTCATATGAATCACTGAACAATATTCAGTTTTGCTCTTCCATTTTTTCTGAAAAGTCTCCTTGTTTAGAAGTCAACTTTTAGACAGATTTGGGGGTTTTTTTCTGCAGTGTCTTTAGGCATTGACCTCACTTTGGCTCTTTTTCTCACAGATTCTGATGTGAGATGGGCCCTTTATAAATTAATAAAGTAATAAAATGAATAAAGCTTGATGTAACATATCTCAATGATTGCTGTAATGTTAAAAACATCAAATGAAACATTAACTTCATTTGATGTTTTTACAGCTAGATATACTGAAAAAACATCAAATAAGGATATCCTGAATTTCACTTTTTCACTTGGGACAAGAATGTTTTATGTATACTGTCTGTCAGAAGACTGCAATGGAAACTTTGTAACACATACATGTTATCCATCTGCATCATTTTCCATTCTTTTTTGGCCTTCTCTCACATTTTACTTTGTTTTAACTTTTGCATACTTTGTCCTTGTGATCCAGTCTATTTTCATTCCTTCATTATTAAAAATTAAAAGCATTTCACTGAGACTGTGTGTTCTTCATACTCCTTTTAACATTCTTGAAGCTCTTGCAAGACTGGGTCTTTTCAGGAGGACTAATCCCTGTTACTTTATCCCACCTCTTTTCCTACATGCTTATACAAGTAAACAAAACAGCAAAGGCCCACTTCCCAGCCTGTGATCCCCCACAGTGTTAAATGGCCAGTCTATTTCCTGGCATCATTTTGGCCTGGGCCACTGAGAGCTATCTGACAATGTTTCAGCATGGTTCAGTTGATTTCACAGTCTAGAAATCATTCCCAATAGGGAGATTTTAAACTGGGGGGAAATAGGACAATTTAACTCTTTGGATAGATTTTGTTTAGCAGTTCTCCTCAGAGCCACTGAACAATCTTTGCCATCTTGGTTACTAATAAGGAAATAGTCAATGGATTTTCTCTAGACAGAACAGCAACTTTTTTTCACAGAACCACTGGCTAAATTTCAAAGTGCTGACCTTTGTTGAGGCTTTGTCCTTGCTTCCAGTAGTTTTGGGAATAAACACAAACACATCTATTACAGAACACCAAACCATCTTTGAAGCATCTTAAATAATATCAACAAGACATTTTAAATTTTAAATTTTTTGCATAGCTGCAATATTAAATATAAAATATAAAAATATTGAAGATTTCAAATGTTGGGTTTTTAATGAACAGGTAGAAAAACTAGAGGTTAGATTATTTTTTAAGATAAAGAAAAATAGCTTTTGCTTCCTTTTCTCATAAATTTCCTAATTCTTCAATAGAATACTAGAAGAATCAGATTAATAACTTTTGCTAATTTCCAAATTTTTGATGAAAAATAAATTCTTGCCAGGTAATAATTTTCCTTTGCCATCTCACCCTCCATGGGGTGAGGTGGAGGGAGTAGATTACTGTCTTACTTATCTTTAAAAGTTGCTCTCTTTGGCATTAAAATTATATTGCAGTCACTAAGGGCTCTGACTTACATTACTCTCATATTTAGCAGCAAAATCTTACAGGATCTTCAAAGAGCTCTCCATATTATCAGATATTCAAATTACAAGCTTGTTTTTAAGGTCAGCCTGAAATGCTGGTGAGAAACAGTTTTTGAGAGATGAGCATACTGTCTACATGTATTCATACTGTCTACATGTATTTTGTTACATGTGAGAGTGTGAGGAAGAGAGCTCAAGCTCATCAGGGGAACTGGAGGAACAGGTACTGATCTCTTCACTCTCATGATCATTGACAGAATTTAAGGAAATGGCATGCATCTGACTCAGGGGAGGTTTAAGTTAGATGTCAGGAAATTGCTTTTCATCCAGAAGGTTGTTGAGCACTGGAACAGGCTCCCCGAGGAAGTGGTCACAGCACTCCGCCAGGCAAAGCTCAATAAGTGTTTGGACAATGCTCTCAGGAGCCTGATGTGATTCTTGGGGTGTCCTGCATAGGGCCAGGAATTGGTCTTGGTTATCCTGATGGATCCCTTCCAACTGCACCTTATTCTATGATTCTGTGGTTTTATGGTAAGTGCTGGATCAGTGTTTGCCTGCACATATAAATTCTAAATGGTTATCCCTGGCAGAACCGTGGCCCATGTCAAATTGCAATGTCTGAATTAATTAATACCAGGATATGATTTGTGTGGATAATATGCACCAAAGCCCATGCCCAATAAACAGTATGGACAGGACTGTAACAGGTTATGCTTCCTTCACCCCCTGTGTTTCTCCAATACTATCCTGCAGGCTCTGAACACTTCAGCACTCCGGAAGTCCCACTCTCAGTGACAAAGCATGTATGATTGGTTTCTTCCTGCTCCAAACCGCCATTCTAATGGCTTGAAACACAATCCCCATGATTTCTGAAATATTGGGAGCATACACATAAACGTGCACAATCCCTACAATGAATGGAAGGTTAGTTTGACTGTAGAACAACAAGGAACTAACAAGAAGTCCAGAGAAAGACTTACAGACAAATACTTTGATGTGGACCTATCCAGATTATGGCATTAATCTCTTAGCCAGAGACTGACAGTTGATAAAGGAAGACCAACAGATGTCATCTATCTAGACTTCTGTAAGGCCTTCAATGTGGTTCCACATGAGATCCTTCTCTTCAAATTTGAGAGTCATGGATTTCATGGACGGACTAGTCAGTGGCTAAGGAATTAGCTGTATGGACATAGAAGAAGAGCTGTGGTCAGAGGCTGTATGTGTAGGTGGAGGCCTGTGATGAGTGGTGTCCCTCAGGACTCTGTTTTGAGACCAGTGCTCATCAATATCTTCATCAATGACACACACAGTGGGATCAAGAACACACTCAGCAAGTTTGCAGATGACACAAGGCTGAGCAGTGCAGGTGACATGAGAAGGACAAAATAGCATGCAGAGGGATCTGGACAAATTTGAGAATTGTCTCTCACGAACCTGATGAAGTCCTACAAGTCAAAGTGCAAGGTGCTGCACCTGGGTCTGGGCAATCTCAGATATGTACAGGCTGGGAGAAGAAGTCATTGAGGGCAGCCCTGTCCAGAAAGACTTGGGGACTCATTGTGGCCTCACAGTACTTATAGAGGACATATGAAAATTGAGGGAGAGAGACTTTTTATACAGGCAGATAGTGAAAGGACAAGGGACAATGGTTTTAAACTGAAAGAAGGAAAGTTTAGGTTAGATGTTAGTAAGAAAGTCTTCACTCAGAGAGTGGTGAAGCTCTGGAACAGGTTTAGCGCAGAGGCTGCAGAATCCCCATCCCTGGAAATGCTCAAGGCCAGGCTGGATGGAGCTCTGAACAACCTGGCCTAGTGAAAGGTGTCCCTGCCCCTGGCAGAGGGATTGAAACTAGAGAATCTTTAAGGTTCCTTCCAACCCAAAACATTCTATGCTTCTATGATTCTAAAACTAATATTTGTCCCTCTTATATTTTGCTGCATAAACATAACCATGTCTCTTTCATCACTTCCGCTATAAAGCAGGAACCTCCAGTAGGATGAGAGGAACAACAGCTACCTGTCATAATGCCTCGAGTCCCTACTATTTATCTAACATGTTTCGTGTGTCAGACCCATCAGGTAAATGTTCTTTTCATGCTCATATAAAGGAATGTACCTTTGACAGAGAGAGCCACTATTTCCTCGAAAATTATAATTTTTTTTCTGTCTTGGTAGATATTTGAATTTTAAAAAAATCCCAACATCTACCCGTAATCTTAAAAATCTTAACAAAGTCCAGAAAAAGCAAAATTATTAGAAGTTTTTTGGTAAATATGTCTATGTTTACACATCTCATTAAAAAATAAGTAAGTTCCTTTAAGTGATTTACAAAGATCATAAAGAAATGAAAGCTTTTATATTTTGACAGCAGTGTCTTCTTGCTGGTGACTGAGGTCCTTCTGTCAGTGCAGCACTTCATGTTCAGGTGCTACTTTCTTTGGATCTAAATGTTTAGGAATCTTACTTATTCAGACCATTTTTAAGAAGTTTTGCCTCTTTGCAATTTCTCCTCATTTAAGCACATATTCTGAGCAAATATCTGGTCACCATCACCAGAACTATTTTCAAAATTTTGGACGTCACTCTTTCCTCTAGGAAAGCAAAACCTGTCAAGTTCTATCTTCAGGTCTTCTTTCAAGACCTTTTCATTTCATTGTGAATCCTTTCTACATCTAACCTAGATTTGCAAGAAGATATGGCACTTTACATAATGGTTGTTTTCAGGCTCTTGGCAAAGTATGCTAGGTATTGCTGCCTTGGTTTCACCAAATTCTTATTGGGAAGATTTACTTTTTATCATCACAGCCAAAGACTTAATTATTTAAGGAAAAAGAGAGACTGAAGAACAATGTATAAGCCTGTCTGTTCCCTGAATATTCCTTGTGTGTTGTCCAAGAGTTGTGCTCACAAATACGGGGAAGCAGTAAATAATATTTACATTCTCTATTTTTTAAAATCATTTCATTAGCGAGTAGAATTTATATGCAACTCAGGCATAATAATACTTTGTGCATTAGTTGAGGCAAAATGAAGCCAAATATACATATACCTTTTTTTTTTAAAATTTGATTGATGCCGGAATAGTAACCATCAATGCCTAACAATGAACAAGGAAACTCTGTTTCCTTGTTCAACAAAGATTTTTGAATTCAGCAAATTTGAAGTTACTTTTTGTAAAGACGTACACATAGAAGATAAGAATTAACTGGAGAGTAATGTGAGGTTAATTCTTCTTAAGAATTAACTGGAGAGTAATGTGAGGTTAATTCTTCTAGATTGTCATAATTTCAAAGTTCTTTGGGAGTTTGGATGTGGATGGAAAATTCAAGGAGACATGAACAAGACAAAAAGTCTTGCAGGAAAGCCATAGGCTTTAATTCCTGTAAGAATGTATGTCTCTATTTCTAGAAAAAGTTATTTGAATGTGAGTAAAAATGGATTCAGATTGGCTTTATACACATTCAATAGTGATAACTGCACAAAACTGATGGCACACATCTGGATTTTCTCTATAGAACAAAAAGCACCACAGAGTGTAACACAATTCGAAGGCTCAAAAGAATCTGAAAACTGGAGAGTTTAAGGTCATGGACAGTTCATTATAGCTGCAGTCATTACTCTCTTTTCTGCCTTTTTTTTTTTTCACCTTCTCACTTCTAATCCTTTTGCTGATCTTCTTTCCTTTTACTGTGTACTTTCTAGAAGTACTCATTACTGCTGTTCAATGTCTTAACAAATATTAATAGGTATCTCAATGGTAAACTACAAGGCAGGATATAGCACAGTCAAGTAAGATTTACGTGCCTCATTTTAAGAAAAATATAATAGAAAAGTGTAATAAAATTAATGAGTAGCGGTTGATTTTTCTGCCAGTGTGTAGCTGAGTAATCATGCCACCCATGGGAACAAAAAGGTATCTTGATTGTGAAATAATGCCTTCAGCCTTTGACTTTCTGTTGCAATATATAATAATGTGTCCTTAGAGCACAGTACACGGTGTCTGTTTTCTCAGAGCATGTAGTACCCATTTTGTGCTAATCAGGACACAGTAAGGATCCTTTTGGTCTGCAGGGATTATGATGACCTGGGGAGTATCTGTATCAGGTATAGTGGGGGAGAAGTTAAGTTTTTCTTTGGCAGACACAATGTGATGAACAGAGAAGGGAATGGCTCAATGTATGTATTTGTACAATAGTTACAGCTTACATGGTGTGGAACTCCACTTAAACTAGTGTCTGTCGCAAAGTATGGAAGAGAACAAGAAAGGTTAGGACTGTGTATGCTGGTGATAACCTGGCATGCATCAAATGAGTTTTGAGGTTAAAGGAAGTAAGAGTGGAGAATGGTACAAGATGGAAGAGTTTAGGGAAGATGTCTTTTAACACTGCCCTTGATTGCATAGGGATTATATATTGTGTCTCATCACTGCATATTTTTCCCAAGGGACCTCTTTTATGTTGACAGGTTATTTTCATAAGCATTCATACTGGTTGCCAGTCATCTGGGAACATCTGGAACAATGGAGGATAGCAAATGACTAAGGACATTTTTCTCAAATATGAAATACTGCCTGGCTTCCCAGAACTCAGTGTCGTTCTGCTTCAAAGGGTTGTGGTTAAATACTGAGAAATGTTTCTAGCTTCCTGGAATGCTGCTATACATACAGAAAATGCCACTGTGGCTGCTGCCATTCTTGCTTGCTGTGGACAAGGATATGCTCATCGTTTAACTGAATCTCCATGATGATTCCTACCTTACCTCTTTTCTCTGATAAGTAACACAATTAGCCTTTCATGATCAAGAGGGTACTGGGGTTCTCTGAAGGCAAGTAAAAAGGCTTCTAAATGCCCTAAAAATTATATCTCTTGCACACAGTTTTTAGGAGGAGTGTAACTTTTCTCTTGTCATAGCTTTCAGAAAATCTTAGTGATCTCAGAGCACATAGAAACTAGGTGGATATGATAGAAATATCTGTTCTCAGAAAAGTAAGTACTAATCTGTCTGTTTCCAAAAGAAAATAAGTTAGAGACCAGGGCTACTATGCACATTAAGAGGAGTCCTAAAACTTCAGTCCTCATAGCTCTAGGATGATCTCCTTTTCTTCTTGCTTATGAACTTACAAAACCACTACCTTGCTTTCTTCCAGCATAAGTAGAAAACCCTGAACTTTGTAAAAATTATTTGGTCACTGTTGCTCATTTCTGTTTTCTATGTGGTTTTTTGTATCTTTACTCATTGCCGGTAATTTGAAGTTTCTTTTATACAATGGTGCTGTCTAAAATGTAAAGGCCTCTTCACTTCCATATGTATGTATGTAAAAGTGCAGGTCCTTCTTTAAGTATGTTTTTTTCCTCAAAAAAAATTTTATAGGGGGAAAACGACAGCATATTTCAGTCTTTTCATAGAATCATAGAATTGTTCATGTTGGAAAAGACCTTTAATATTGTTGAATTCAACCATTAATCCAGAACTGCCCAGTTCACCACTAAACCATGTACCCACGTGCCACATCTACGCATCTTTTAAAAACCTCCAGGGATGGTGATTGCACCACTTCTCTGGGCAGCTTGTTCCAGTACTTTACCACCCTTTTTGGTGAACCAACTCTTCCTAATATTCAATCTAAACCTCCCCTGGTGCAACTTGAAGCCATTTCCTCTTGTTCTTTTTCGTTACTTGGGAGAAGAAGCTGATCCCCACCTGGCTACAACCTCTTTTCCGGTAGTTGTAGAGAGCAATAATGTTCCCCTGAGCTTCTCTTTCTCCAGGCTAAACAACCCAAGTCTCCTCAGCCGCTCCTCATAAGACTTGTGCTCCAGACCCTTCTCCAGCTTTGCTGCCCTTCTCTGGACAGTCTCCAGTGCCTCCATATCTCTCTTGTACCGAAAGGCCCAGAACTGAACACAAGATTTGAGGTGTGGCCTCCCCAGTGCAGTGTACGGGGGGACGATCACTACTCTGGTCCTGCTGGCCACACTATTTCTGCTACAAGCCAGGATGCCATTGGCCTTTTTGGCCACCTGAGCACTCTGTTGGCTCATGTTCAGCTAGTGTTCACCAGCACCCCCAGGTCCTTTTCCTCTGGGCAGCTTTCCAACCTTTCTGCTCCAAGCCTGTAGCGCTGCCTGGGGTTGTTGTGACCCACGTGCAGGATCTGCCCTTTGTCTTGTTGAACCTCATACAACTGGCCTCAGCCCATCTATCCAGCCTGCCCAGAACCCTCTGCAGAGCCTTCCTACCTCCAGAAGATCAACGCTCCTACTTAACTTGCTGTCATCTGCAAGCTGACTGTGGAGGCGGGGCTCAATCCCCTCTTCAATTGCAATTATATTTCAATTACTTTGAAGACCCAAAGCTGTTGCTGTTGTTGCACTTTTTGCAATTTTCTTTACATCCTTCCCCCTTCCCCGCCGTCCCCAGTATTCTTAAAACCATTTGCTTTCTGTACCTTCTCCTCCCTCATTGTTGTAGACATAGAAACTCTACCTGTTTTACTGGAATTTTCCTGGACTTTACAGTATTTGCCTACCAATGGATCTCCTCAGAAACAGAGGAGGTCACACTTTCTGGTGACATTAAGTCCCTTAAAGAAGTTTTAATCTTGGACCAATCTGAGAAATTGAGGCATGATTTTATTCTTTTTTTTCAGTTGAGAATAATCCTTAGAAAATCTGAAGTTGCACCCCTCATTACAAATATAAGAACATAAAACATAAACTCCAACATTTAAAACAGCAAGATTGCACTTACATTGTATAATCGCTACACAAAGGGCCAATAATCACTTCGTTCAAAAGAGATAATGCAGCATAATATAAGTAGTAGTTTAAGCAATTATCTGGTAGAACAGTTAATCATCACCCTCAGTTCACAGCCTTTTGTTTCTCAGGAATACACATGTCAGATTGTAATTAAATGCATTCACAGTATTCAGTGCTGTGCAGGCTGCCTGGGTGAACAGTGGAACCAAGCTGGAAAACACAATACCAACAAGTTTAGACACAGCTTTTATGGCTATGTTTGCCTGGCATGGGGTCCTTGCTCACAAATTTGTTATGTAAGGGTGAAACCACATGACAGCAAATTATTTATTAAAGAACACGTTTTATGGTAAAAATGATGGCTATAGAAAGTTATTTTCACCATCTCTTTTATACTTTCAAAACATTTTGTTACGGCATGGAGTATCTGTCTGGAGTGAATATTCTTACTGTGAAATTAAAAGTGGACAGCTTTTGAAAATAGGGAGATTAGTTCAAAATTGGCCTCGAAAAAGAGTTGCAACTTCAAGGGACATGAACCCACACTCAGAAAAGAAAAACCCACAACAACCCAAAACCAACAACGAACAATAACAATAATCTCTTAAAGGCAAATCTCTTTAGTTTTCCAAAGTAAATCTGCAAATACAGTTGCATTTTTTACAGTAGTCTGTGGCTGATTGAGAGAAGGGCAGATAGAAACAATTTGCAATGTACACAGTGATCTGTGAGAGACAAGAAGGGGAGGTGGGGGGGAGGCAGTTTTCTTGTTCTGCAATGTGGTTATTCCAAGGCCTTCCTGAGACACAATTCCAACCTCTAATGGAGACAGCTGAGACATCTGTAACACAGCACAGTCCTCACCATTGGATGATTGTTATTTTGGTTTCAGGAGATGGCAACAACTGATTCCCACAGGCAGACAGAAGTGTTCCAGCCTTGCTGTGAGACAGCTGTGTTGTAGCTGTGTGCTCTAAGACACAGACCTTTGCGATTTTCCAGCCTGCATACACGAAGCTGTCTTAGAGAGATGAGTACAAACTTGAGCTTTTGCCTAGTCCACATTTGAGATCCAAACTATATTAAATCTGATAATTGTAAATGTTCTGTATGTACATAGAAGATCACTTGATAGCAGTAAAGAAACCAACCTAATTGTTCATCTTGTGGAAAACCAAAACAAAACCCTACTTGTACAGCCTTAGTTGAGAGTTGTGTATATTTTAATGTCACATATAAATTGATTTTACCAGCCTAGGACTGATTATATTGATGTTCTATTTCCTGCTATATTTCACATAATGTTTGTTATAGCTTTCTAATCCAGCTAATCATTTAGTTATATCTAATTTAGTAGTATTTTGTAACAAAATGAAAACATAAATGTAAAAGTACGGGTGGAAAAAAAATACCTAAACTCCTCCCTGCTCTCCATAGTCAATAAAAATATCTAAACATCTGATATTTTTTAATTTTTTTCAGTCTGTTCAGGCATATGTAATGTATATGAACATCTGTACCAGCTGTCTCTGTTTCTTAAAGCTCTTCCTCCAATCTCTCTTCCCCATCCTCAACAAAAATATGCCATAAATGGCCATAGAGGTACATGCTCAGGAACATATACTTTCCACAGTCTGTGCCAGTCTCATGATCAGGTAGACAAGCCAACAAACCAAGAAAGCTCTTACAGGTACACAGCAAGGTATTGTTGTAGGTACCCAATTCAACCACTTTGTCTGTACTGCAGATGTCATAGTGCTGTCAGACAGTACAGGCATTTGCTTGCATAAATAAAAAGCTGTGAAACTCATGACAACGTCACCATTCCCTAGCACAAAGTAGTGCTTAAAGAAAACATTATTTAGCAGTATTTTTTTTTTAAACTTGAGACCAAGATAGTCTGTGAATTAAATAACTTTTAATCTAGAATTGATTATTTCAGCAAGTAACCAAATTTAATTTTAAAATTTGGAAAAAGTGAAATAAAAGGCAAATTAATAATTGATGATGAAACAAGGATGACAAGCTACTTGGCAGACAAATGTGATGAAACTGCAAAGAAGCAGAGCCTGCAAATCTGCCTTGTTATATAACATATTATGTTATACACACTGAACTTCTGTAGTCTATTTAAATATTAACCCTTCATGTGTTTGCAACTTTCCCAAGGGTCCAATCATCCTGTAGACTCAGGTTTTGCTGGCTCATTAAACAACTTCTGTTTAACATCTTAGACATTGGCTCAGCTTGTCTCACTTCTCATTTCTGACTTCTGCTTACCTTGGAGTGAAGGAAGAGAGCATGAGGAGGAAGGAATATGGTGGGTGGCTCAATGTGCTATGATGGAATGTTGATGGAACAAGATGAATGATGATGGATTCCTAAAACAGGTATGGTAATTAAAATTAAACCAGTTGGAAAACTTAGGCTCCCATTTCCTTGAAAAAAATTGGCTTATTTAGAAAGGAAATTATCAAAGGTTTACTGGGTTGTTGCTTTAACAGCTTGAGGGGCAAATGCAGCGTTTTCCAGTGTATCAGTCACTGCATAGATACAGGAAGGCTGCCATATTTATAGGTTCATGTCCTATAAAAGAGAAGTTCATTCTGCCCTCCTAATAGCTAATCCCATGGCCACTAAAAATAGAACCGTCCCACTAAATTTGAAGTTGTGTCAAAACCTTGTAACTGTATTTTTATTGCATTTTGAATACAAAATACAACATTGCACCAGCTTCTAAGAGGAAAATTAACTCTATCCCAATCAAAACCAGGAAAATCTTCAATATAAAACCTCAGGTAGCCTGAAATTTTATGTGGTTTGTATACATTTTCAAAAGAAACATTTGCAATATATATTTTCCAGGAAAGAAAACGCCCAAAGTGAGAGAGTATGGGGGCTACCTCCTTCTCAGAAATAAAATCAACTCAGTACCTCAGAGCTCAAGGGATTAATTATACACGAATATAAACTTTCCTGTACACGGATATTGAACAACTTTCTTCCTGAAAATAGATCTGATTCTGGAAAGTGCTGAATGACTATCTCTTCAAAGGATTGCATACTGTGGACTGAACATTTTATTCAAAAGCAGCAGTAGTCCAGTATGAGCAAAATGTCCTTAGACCTAAAACATAAGAATTGGTAAAGGTATGCCAGAGGTTATTTAAAATGTTTTACTTTGTCATAATTCCTCCTTCAATTATTTTATTCTTAATATTCAACTTATTTAAATAAACAGTTCTATATGGCCATGTATACATCTATAACAATAGGACTTTTGAAATGTTCCCATCTGATACCTTGAGAAGATTGCTTCACTGCCTATATTTAAACAAGCTTGAATTTAAAAAGTAGTCCTGCCAGCTGATATCTTAAAAGATTTTTCAGTGCATCTATCAACATTATCTCTTACATTGCCGGTGACAAAGAAGGCTGCCTGCACCCTTGTAAATCCACAGATCTTATATAACCCAGGTTTCATCAAGTTGCTCACACACATAGACACTCATTAAGCAAAAGCAGGTTTTGGAACTACTACACGTAGCCATGTAATAGAAACATAATAACCTGACAAATTTTTTAATTCTTTATTGATCTAACATTTGCCTTATTAAAGATCTGTTGCTTTTATAAATAACTCATAGGTAGGGTTCTCCCTTCTCCGCTAACCTACTCATGCAACTTCCCCATTAGCATTAGTAAGGCTCTCATGTACATGACAGAGACTGTTGAACTGCATGATATACATTCTATTTATAAAACTTGAAGATCAAAAGTTGGCCTTAATGAGGCAAACAAGCTATGCTTGCTTTTCTATTCTTATTAAAGGTAACATTTGTATAAATTGTTTTCTTCAATCATTTTAGAGAAGCTGTTTAAAGTAAGTACTATGCTAATAATGTAGCCCTAGGTGATTGGGACTTCTGAACATTTTAAAATGTTGATTAAATTAGTAAGGGGGAAAAGGAATTTTTAAGAATATGAGCTCATATTCATTACAGCAAAGATTATTAAAACATTGGGAACTCACTAAGGTAAAAATCATTATCTTTGTACAGCAAATTTAATTTGTAATAAACAATCTCTTGATCATTAATTCTCTCCACTGTACTTGATTTTCTGCATTGTTCAAATTGGATATACTCTGTAATAAAGCCCACTGGAAAAAGAAAGTAAAAAACGTTTTAATTTTTTTTCTATACATTTCACCTTGTACTCAATAGGTAACTGGATAGTTACAGCAGGAAATAAAAGCAGAAATACTGAGCAAGCAATGTATTAGTAAAATCTTTTCTTCTAAGAAACAGCAGAAGACACAGATGACAGTGATGAGGGGAGGGTGTTATTGCTATTCTCACTGTTTTGATGTCATTACCATGTTATTTCCATTGTTCTGACATAATCACTTGTTTGTTCTAATTGCACCAATCTCAACAGGATGATATTTGTGTCATTCATCAGCATGAATAAATAACTTATGTTTTACTGTGTAATTCATACATGTCAAACATACATACAGTAAAGCTTTTACAAGTTATAGCATTCAATGTATACATTATCCTATTGCTGAAAATCTTTTTTTTTTTAATGTATTTGACAGATAGATACACTTAGGTGTAGATAATTAGGTATACATGAAAATAGCGGGCATTGCCAGTCATGGGATGAACCTTTTCCTATGGGGGGACTACATTTTTCTACTTTTTTCCATGTTTTAACACACTCTTTTCAGGCTGAAGCATTACTTCTACTCATTTTCTGTGGATCCTCAAGAGCAGCAGACCAGTGGGAAGTGCAGGGGGGTGGGGGGTGGGCATATGTGTAAAATTGGTTTTTGTACAAGTTCTTTTTCATGGAAGCCCTTTCTTGCTTTTGCTATTCAAGCTATGTATTTTGGGATGCTGCGCTGTCTATGGAGCAGCCTGTTGGTCTACTTAGATATATGCACGAGCAGTTGGTGCCCTGAATTAAAAGGCTTGCATTTCTCTAGAATTGCTGGCATAAGGTATAAAACCAAAACCTAAAATAGAGAGGAATGTTTTTCACATAATCTTCTCTGTAAATTTTCTACCTCTGCCTGCCAGACACATTTAACTAGTGGAAATAAAGTATAATGCTCTATATCACAGCTGTGTATCTTTCTGAGCATTCATGTATGTGTATACTTGCATTTTTTTATTCTCCCTGCCTGCATCCTCTCTGCATAGTTCATTTACCTGAGTGACAGTCTTTTTCTCAATGTATATATGTATATATCAGAAAACAGATATTCACATGCATTAGTCCCATCATAAAATTTTATATCTCAATAAAATTATTTCAATGATGGCACCTCTACTAAAACTTTTGTTATAAAATAAGTGAAAACAAAAAAGACAGTACAGGATAGAGTGTATTTCAAATGCAGAAATCTCCAGCAACAAGGCAGGAAATACAGTTTGAGTTTACAGTGGTCTTTTTAGTAGATGTATACTAGCAATTAATTTGATCTATAGTCTAAGAGGCATTTTATAATTAATTTCTCAGCATTTACCATATACAAGCCATCACTTTAGAGGGCTATGTCATTAACAAAATCCCATTTTTTCATAGAGAATAGGCATACTGATCTACATTTTCCCATGCCGCCTAGCCAGAATGGACTCGAGGGATATTATCTTATTCAGAAAGAACCTTTCAAGGTTGAATAAAAGAAATGGTGCAGGGTCCCTGGGAGAGGGAAGTGATCATCATTTTCACCTTCAACTCTTCTTTGATGTGGCAGAGTCAATTTTTAATCAGCAGCCATCAGACTGGGCTTCATTTCGCCTTACAAAGTCCTATTACTCTGCCACTTTCTGGAAGGAGGTGATAAGGACAATGCTCTTCTTTTTCTCTTCATAGAGCCCCGCATATGATGAGTCCCTTTGGAGAGGTTTGATAAAAAAAAAAATGAGTGAGTACGTAGGGATAAAGGTCACCTCTCTGCCAGAATTAACTCTTCAAGACAACAAACTTTTGATTCCAGTGTATTTGTTTTTAGCAATTCTTCTGTATTCTTCTGTATGTAGTTTTTGTGGTCAGCAGTAACAAGACAAGGGTTAATCCCCATGAAGCTTTTGATCTAAATGCTACTTCAGATTATTGGCCTCCACAGAGGAAAAAAAATAAAATGAAAAAAACCCCTTCACAAATAAACACACACCCCCCTCCCCTCACCAAATACATACCACAGACACTCAATTCCTCCAGTACTAAGCAGATATTTTGAAATGAGCAGTACAAAGGAAATTATATAAAACTAAAATACACATATTTTGTCAAAGCATCTCAAAGTTATCCTTTATTGCAAGAATACACCATGGATCCTTACAGATAAATGACGAAAGAGATATTCCCTACAATCACTGAAATTGAAAAAAAAAATCCCCCCTCTGGAGGTGTTTTTTATGTTAAATAAACCTAAATTATTTTTTAAACTATGCATTCATGCAGAAAAAAACCCTCCATAATCTCTTAGTATCATTTATTGTAGTCAGCAGTCTTAATTGCCTCCCTGAAATGGATCAGAGTTCTGGGAATTACACGCGAAAATGATGTTACCGCTCTCCAGTCTTCACATTCCTTGATATAATCTCATTAAAAATATCAAGCCTCTAGGTGAGGGAATACATATGGATGCTAAACGCATTTTAAGCAGGAGCACCTAAACTGATGACCTAGTTATTACAGAACAAAGCAGCTGAAGATGAATTTTAATGCTGAAGTAAAGCAGTTTTCTTTTTTGGTTATTACTACAATTATTAACATGGTTTTGGGCTGAATTTTCTTATTACCCTGGAAAAAAAATTATAATACTGAACCAATCAAAACAGTGAAATGACATTTTTGGCATAACAGAAACTCTTATTTTCCAGTAGACCACACAAGTTAAAAAAAAAAAAAAAAAGGAACCCAGTAGAACTCAACAGTTTCAGTTTCATTAGCTATAATTACCATAAAGACATGGAAAAAGAGGTATAAGAAGTTGCAATTTTTTTTTCAAAAATGTGACCTGTGTTATAAAAAAAAAAAAAGAAAGAAAAAGCACTGGAGGAAATAGACTCATCTCCCAGCCAAATAAATGGCAAAAAGGGGGGAATTTATGCTGGTTCCACATGTGAAATAAATCAATTTTAGAGAATTGGATTTCCTTTTGTAAATTTCAAAGAATAATTCTGCAAGAACTGGGTATAGAGCCTGGAATATCATATATGCTCTGTGATCTGATGTGTTGCAGTAAGAAATCTTTTTGTCTTTGGGCAGATTAATAGAGCCAGTATATAGACTGGCCTTCAAAGAAAGTAGTTAAAAACTATCTGAAATATTTCAATATTTTCAATATCAGTGTTATCAGGGCAGCTGTGTGTGAGTCCCATGGATTAGATCCAAGACACAGAGCAGTAGCAATGCAAAGTATCTGATGAAGAGAATGACTGCTACGTGACACTGTGATTTAGAAACAAATGGTCATAAATGCTTTCTCAGTAATTGAAACAGATTAAAAAAAAAAAAAGCAGTAACCTACCTGCACGTGAGGTAGTAGTGCTATTTGCATATGATAAACTCAGATTTCAGAGGTTTATAAGCCAAGTGCTGAAATTTGTTTTTCAGGAAAGAAAACCATGAAAATAATAATAAAAAACCTTTTTTCCCCTCTTCTTTAGTAGTATCATTAGTCTGTAGCCAGAAATGGCCTGCTTGGGGGATTGGCGACACAAGATAGTGAATTTCATGTCATGGCTGCCAGTTCAGATCTGTCATGTGTACATGAGAATAATTATCCTCTGACGGCTGTTGAGTGACTTGTGCTATAAGTAACAGTATCACAAGGCGCGATTGTGGGCACAGCAGTGGAAGTCTTGGCAGGAAAGGCTAAGGATTACATAAGAACGAACACTGAATTTCCTTTTTGCTTTCAGGAGCTATTCCTCCCAGATAGGCTGTTAGTTTGCAGAGGCTTCCCGACTTACATCTTGGAGAGGATCTTTTAGTGTTATAGCACTATAACAGTGACAGAAGCCTTCTGTCACCTGAGGACTTCTAACAGTCTTTCACTTCATCTAAAGAAAGGGTCAGACTTGACCTGAATTGAATGGATCAGAACTTATTATTCTGCCTCGACCTAATTAATATTTTGCTGCACTTTCATGTATCCAGATCACTTCCTGTGCTTGGATAAAGCAAATGGAAGGCAAGGAGGGATCTCAGACAGAACCACCTGAGAAGAATTAGCTGTGAAAGTCATATGAGTTGAGATGATAACTTTTCCCTAGCACGTGGCTGTGTGCACATTTTTTCAACATCTAAGGTTTATTTTGGTCCTATTTTTTAAGACTGAGTTTAAATTTCCGAGGACTACAAATACTAAGTATTGATAAAAAGCCTTCTTAAAGAACAAGGTCACAAGACCTGCCAACAGGCAGACTTTTGATATAACATTCCTCCTGTATAATCTCATGCTTATGAGTTTCTATCATGGTTTCCTCTCAAAAGTATAGCTCAGTATAGCTCAGTGGGATCTGATACTCAGGACAAGACTTGTGTGCTCAGTAGGTGACATATGGAATTCAGAATAAACAAAAGCTAATTTAGGCAGCTGCTTAAGTTTTGGAACCTCAAGAACTGCAATACCTCTGGTCACCAAGATACCTTCTGCTCATGAGCCTCAGAGGACTACATGGTGCAGATTGTCTGTAATGCATGCCTTGTTCTTGAGGTTTGTTGCCTACTGCTGTGCCTGAGGATGTCAGGTCTGCAGACACAACCATCTAAAGCACTGCTTACATCCTTGAAAGACACTGACCAGGTGTAGGAGAGAGAGGCAAATGCAATGGTCACTCAGCTGCTCTTCAGATTCCAGCTTTCTCGCTAAATGCAAATTATTTTAATGTCCTACATAGCCACAGTCTAAGGAGGTCTAAATCTAGTTTAATTTTTAGTCCAAGTCTCCAGGCACGACACAGTCCTGCTGCTGCTGCTGTATCATTGGAAAAGGTGCTGCTCTGGATTATTGTCAGACAAAACCATCTACATAGATGCTCACGCATTTCCTTCACACATTTCTGTCAAAATTCAGCTGGTAAAATCTTCTAAATCAATTAGTTAATCTAGAAAATTTTGATTTAGATAGATGAGGAAGCTATTACAAAAACAATGGAGCTGCCAAAACAATGTGTAGTAAGGTAGAGTGAAGTCATAAATACTCAATAATCTTTCTCAGATGGCACAGATGCAGCAAGAATAGTATATTTATCCACTATGGAAAAGACTTGAAGATCTATCAGAAGAAAAGCAAGAACAACTGAGGTACCCAGTATTCTCAGGAAAGAGAGAAATTTCTAGCTGCATATAGGGCTGTCATTTTAAGCTCCTTTAATGTAAAGTGGTAACTTTTGAGTGTTAACAAAAGCATGAATGCTGCTTTCAGAAATACACAGTGAAGTGTCTATCATGCAACTCTGAAACTGAAAATCTTTTCAAACAAAATTTATGTGAAAGTCATGGCTTATGTTAAAAGAATGCTGCTCAGGTTGAAGAATACTCAAAATTTAGAAAAGTTCTGTAACTTGTGCATACGTGCAATAACATGCAGACCCGAATGATAGGATCACATACTTAAACCACCCTCAGTGGCCTCATTTTATCTGTGTCCAAGACAATCCTTGGCAACAAGCCTCGTCAACATTTGTATTCTCACTGCTATTGGTCAACAGTAGACCTTATTGAATGTGCACTGCTCATGTTCTGTTCTGTGGACACAAAGGCTGACTTCCACAGAGATTTTTCTGTGGCCACTCATTAATGTTGTATATACATAATTCAAAATGTTAGCCAATGTGTTTCCTGTGATCAGAAGTAATGAGCTGTTTTACTATTAAGGAATTTCAGTATAGGGTGGCTTCATCTACTCAGGTCAAAAATAGATATACTGAATTATCTGAAAATTTGGACAAAAGAAATTAAAACCAGAAATTCACAGTAATTTTAGAAGGCTAGTTTGAGACCTCAGAACCTGATTTTTGAGGCTCTTCACTATTACATTGCACTTTATAAATATGGTACACAGGCCCAGTAATCAGTACTGTAGATTATATACTAGTGTTTTTCCTCCTCAAAATGAATACGTAACTTTGGATAACCTGAAAACTTGGTTTAATTAACTTGACTAGTATTGCATAGCAACTTGAAGCCATTTCTTCTTTTCCATAGCATCTTTGTGAGAGAAACAGGGCCAAAAACAAACTCATGACAGCATTCAGTTACTATTGCCGTAGGTGAACACTTCCTTTCTTGCTGGAGTTACTGGGGTTTATTTAAGAACTAAATTGATTAGAGCTGTTATACAATTTGTTAGTCTTACGGACTTGATAATGCACTCTGTCTCAAGTATATTCCCAAGGTCTTGACTTCTCATCCCCACAGAGAGATAGGTGCTGATTGCATCAGTTTGTGCTCTGAAGCTTCTCACCATTCCAATCTTAGATGTCACCAATATAGATTTTTTGGTGTCCCATGATGTCCATCTCCATGCATCTCTCTGAAATCCAGGATCTTACTCAACTCCACGAATTTTTCTCCTGCAAGAGATTCCACTTGCATGTTCCAGGCTCCCTTCTCGTTTGCTGCAACCAGTTCTTCCTTTTCTGCACCCTTTTTTGGATCCCTAGACCATGAGTTTTCTGGGTTAAATAGTCTACATGCAGAAGTGCAATGCATGATCAGTCTTCCAACTGATAGTTCTGTCTCCTGTCTCTTTATTAACTGGAGGATTTAGGACCTGCTGCTTTTGCTTCACCTTGCAAGGTGAACAGTTTTCAAAGTTTGCAATCACCGCCTACCAATTGCAGCTGATGAATGACAAGCTTCGGCAAAAGTCCCGAAGTTCGTTTTGGGGCATTACCTGCCTCCTCCCTGTTCCCAGATATCCAACTGTCTGCCGCCTGTTAGCATTCAGTATTTTTTCACCTGTGACACACGGCATGCTAATTTTTCAGAGATTTGTAAATTTTTGAAATTTGGACAGATTTTTCTAGAGACAATAATATCTAAAGCCATGATTTGATAGTGCCTTTCTATCAAATAATGTGTCTATGTGGTAAATAAAATTTCCTGTAATTTTTAGCATCAGAAACATTAGAACTGTTTGACTGATATCCAAGCAGTTCAATATTGTCAGGTTTTTACAGATGAAAAATCAAAGTACCGTGCAGCCAAAATAGTAGATGTTTATGATGGGTCAGTCTTTATGTCTCAGAGAGAAAACAGGAGTAAAAAATAAAGTCCCTTTTAGTAGACATGACAAATTTGAAACCTAAGAGAAGACCTACTAAATATTAGCAATAACAGAATTCCTCACACTCCCAGGATTTTCTCATGAGAGATATATCTCATGATTATTACCTTGAGACTTTCCTCACTTTTCTATGATTTGATTTTTGGCAGTGTAAAATATCAGTTAGAACCACTTATAAACTAGGATCATAAGAATTTCCATAACATGTTTTACAGATAAATATCTGGATGTTGAGAGCAATCCATTAGTTGGTCAAAGACTTCAGATAGCCAATGCCTCACCAAATATTTTTGGGAAAAAAAAGCTGACTTCTGCAGTTTTAAAATATTAGTGGATATTTATTTCTGTTCCTGTCATGATCACGCCCCTAAGTAGCCAAGCCCTATATGAGTAAAGATTCAGTGGTAGAGAGGATCTCTCAGGGGCAGACCTCTGGTTTTTATCTGTTTGCTAATTCCAACTTTCCCACACACAAAGAAAAGTATTAATTTGGTGCACTTTTTTTCTGAAAAAAAAAAAAAAAAAAAGAAATTCTTAATATTTGTTTACCACCAGTGGATATTGAATGGATTCTATATTTAGACAGTTTGCCTTTTAATAATTTTGTTGACAATACTCCTACCTAGGTTTGAGGTATGCCAGAGCTTAATTATAGCAGTTTCACACAGTACAGGGCTGGTTGCTTTTCACTATTTTGAATACCTTAGACTAACCGCAGATTTACAATATCTTCAGTTCCCAGTGAAAATACCTTCCAATACTGCAACAGAACATGTCTTATTAACACTGTAATTTTCTAATCATACACACAGTTGTATTCATACTTTATTTTTGTTTTCATCACTGTTTTCATATTTTCTAAAAGATTCCTCAGAAAAGAATTTTTTTAACATATTTTGAAACCTTCCAATTCTTCGAAGTGTTCAAGTCTAGGCTGGATGGGGCCCTGAGCAACATTAGCTAATGGGTGACATCTTTGCCTATGGAAGGAGTTTTGGAACTAGATGATCTATAAAGTGCCTTCCAACCCAAACCATTCTATGATTTAGGATTTATTTCTTCACAATAATCTGCTAATTAAAAGTTGGTGTCTGTTTTTTTGTGGGTTGGTCCTTGTCAAAATTTTTTCTAACACTCTTCTCTGAACTGCCAAACATAAATTGATTTCAGCACATTCATTAAGTACTAATTTAATTAGAATGATGTTGCCCTTTCTATTTTTACAATTAAAAGTTATTAATATATCAAAATGATCCTAAACTTGAAAACTCATTATGAAATAGATGTAAATACTGAAATGGTGCCTTATTTGCATCAATGTCTCATATTGTATATTGATTCTTTGATGCAAATGGGTCATTTCATAATGACAGAACTTGTATGTCTCAATGGTTAGTTGTGAAAAGACACTAGGAACTCAGTCTGAATCACACAAAAGTATTGTCAGCACTTGTCTTGGGGTGACTGGCCAAACCAGCACAGTACTTTAATGACTGTGTAATTGTTAGAACTCTGTTATGCTACTAGTATTTGTTACTTGCAGACCTGAAGGAATATTTTTACCTTCCCCTGGGAAGAAGTATGAGATTTAAGTCAAGGGTTAGGTAGCTTTTTATACAGTAAAAAAATATTAGTACCCAAATTTCTTCCAACTCCTGACACAAACAACACTAAAACAACTGAACCATACCTTTCTGTAGATTTAGAAGACAATGTTAAGTGCGTGCAAAGGAGGCAGAGCCAGCCAGTAATGAGCATTCAGACAGGATGCTACTGTCGGAAGGCTAAAAATCTGATAGTCAGGCTGCCTTTCTGCCGGGTATGAACTACGAAATAAGTCAGTCCTAAGCTGCATGAGGAGCTACTATTTATTTGAAAATTACTTTATAGAATGAAAAATACTGGGTTTGGTTTATTGTTATGTTAAGTATTTTAGGTTAAGATATCCCATTCTGATGCAAATGTATGTAAATGTATGTAATTCCTGTACAATAGCTTTTGCAAAGGCAACTGACAGAGCCAAATAAGGTTCAGTAACTTGGCTTTGGTGAAGACAATCAGTCAGTCAACTTCTGCCTCTAGAAAACAGTATGGATGTCAGGTGGAGAGTTCCTCAGGTTGTCTGGTGACCTTCATGCTACTGAGTAAAAGTCAACAGCTGCTTCAAGTACTACTTGTAAGGATGATGGACATTGATTAAACCCTACTGAGAATCTAGAAGCTAAGAGGGCTAGTGGAGCAACAGACCATCTGTGCTTTGTAGATGTGCTAGTCACTTACGTACATATATATATATTTTTTTTTTATGGTACAATTTGCACCAATTGTTACAATTTTTAATTGAATATTATTCTATAATCTGTTAAAGTGTTAAAAGCAAGCAGATGCCTAATGTAATTTAGAAAATAAGTGTACAATAAGCATAATGGTGTGAGTATATGCATATCCTAATCACTCTGTCATCCCAAAATATTTCTATAAATGCATATCTGTGTTGCTTGAGTGTTGACTGACAAAAACTCAAGGCACGATATAATCAAGAATATTGCAGAGATCTATATGAAACAGAGTGCCTTAATCATTTATGAGACCTGGCAATTGTGGAGCAGTTCTACAGTTATAAAAACTAAAGCTTCACCCAGATTTAAGTAAGATCTGTAGTCAAATCTGACTGTGAAAGATGGACAGTGGAACAAAAAGGTCAGTACTGAGGACTGTGTGAGGTATTTCCTTTTTTTTTTTCTTAATCCAGCTAATATAGGTTTCTTGTACTATGATAAGAATGTTTGATCAGTGAAAGCATGTTTTAATGCCTTGAGGTGTAAAAGATGTTTTCTAGACAGACACAAGACAACAAGGATGATAATTTGGACAAGATGTTTCTAAAGGACCAACTACCAGCAAAGTAATCAGCTGCTGGGCAAAGAAAACACTAGGGCAGGAATGACACAAAGTAAAGTGACAATATCAACAGAAGACAGCAGAGCTTTGAATGCTTAAGGCAATTACAGCTGATTACAGTAACTTATTAATATGTCTGTACTAGTAAGCACTTAATTGACATTTGATTGTCAATTTAAGGCCAAAACTCAAACGGTAAGAAATAAACCCAAAGTAAATAAATTTAATAGAAAGTTTATTAAAACCAGTCTCTAACAGCTTATAAATTACTTAATTCATACTGTGAACACAGAGCACTAAAATATTTGCAGAAATATGGTAAATATGTGAAAAAAATAAAGCTGAATATTCAATTTAAGTTCATATACAACTGCATATTTTAATAATAAAATCCAAAGCTGAATAGAACAAAACCAAAAGGAGTTTAGTATTTGTTTTAAAAGCATATTAATTCAAGCATTTCTATCAACAATAGTACTATATATGCATGATGTCTAATTTTTAATGAAAATGACAAGATCTGCATGCATGGTCAACATAAAAGACAATTTAGCCCTTTATGTTTATAAGAACACAGAATCACTGGCTGTGGGTGACAGCTAATTTCCTCTAGTCTCTTTATGCCCCGCAGCTATTAATGCACACTGATCTTCAAGAATTATTGGAAAAAATTAAATACAAACATAAAAAGAACAAAAAGAAAGCCATCAATTTAAGGCTAATTTCAACAAAATAATTTGAAATGCACTACTACATTTAAAGAATATACAATATAATGCTGGACTAACAATTTTGTATGAAAAACAGCCTGGTATCACACACACACAAAACTATTATAAAGTACAGATGTTAGATTGGGAAAAAAAAAAAGCTCTCTTTTAGTATATTTAAACAAACCATATGGGATTCATTTTAGCTATTTCAAAGCTTTTTTAGATATTTCTTGAACAAATACTTCAGGCGTATGATATGGGATGTGAAAAAACTCTCTAACATACTTTTATTCCTTGATATTAAAAAGGTACAAGGCAATAATTTAAGAACTTAATACCGAATGGATTAACTAGAAACAAAAAAACCAGTAAAATAAGAAAAGAACGAAGCAGAGCAAAACTTTCTTCTCAGTTTTACAGCCTTTGCCAAACCATTTCCTATTTTTTGTGTAAGTTAAATGAGTGTGGTATATTTCACATCTAAGTTCATTTGCTTTTACTTTCCAATAATCTGTGCTTTCCTCTAGCTGTGCAGAAAGTTCTCCAACATTTTTATCCAGTCTGATTTATTTGTTTATCCTTGGTTGTTCAAAATTCCTTCCTAATAGAAGTTCCATTTTGCCCTTTGAAGAAACTTTTTGGGTATTTTATTGCAGGATGTGTGTGACAAAGTTGTGATTAGAAGAAAAAGTCTCAAGAAAGTTGATATCCTTCTGCCCTTGCTTCTCTTTGTGTAGAGCTCAAAAACATATCTCCTGATTACAGCTAGCTACCTGCAGGTCAGATTGTTGACACTGATTTTGAGTTCGAAATTGTGGTTTTGCCTGTGCAAGTTTTCAGTGTCTTGAGATGTACACTGAAAACAAACATGAATTAGATATATTGGATATATCTAATATATCTAATATAGGATATGTTGTTGGTACAACGTATTCCTATGGAAACATATGAACAAGAACACAGTTCTCTTAGATGGTCTTCAGAGTTCCAGCAGTTTCTGTACCTTAACCCCAGCCAAAGGACCCAGGATTGGTAGCCTGGAGAGTAGGAGACCCAGTGGGACCTTTTCACTGTCTACAGCTACCTGAAAGGAGGTTGTAGTGATGTGTGGGTCGTTGGTCTCTTATCCCAAGAAAAATGTGACAGGATGAGAAGAAATGGCATCAAACTGCACCAGCAGAGGTTTAGATTGAATATTAAGAAAAACTTCTTCACTGAAAGGTTGGTCAGGCATTCAAATGGGCTGCCCAGGGAAGTAGTGGAATCACCATTCCTGGAAGCATTCAAACGGTTTGTGGATGTGGCCCTTGGGAATACGATTTAGAGGTGAACACGGTGGCGCTGGATTAAAAGTTGGACTCAAGGATCTTGGAAGTCTTTTTCAACCTTAATGATTCCATGGTTCTATCATTCTATTGCAATTTCCAATCTTTTCTGTTATACTCCAGTAAACTTGACAATTTCTTCATAAGGTGACTTTACTTCTGAGTTGGATATGTTTAATCAAGGGTGTCATACAACAACATGTCGTAAGTTCTGTAGCGAATTTGAAAATGGTCTGAAGTCCAATATGTAGATTTTGGGGGGAAATAACACAGCAGTCTTTTCCACATCAAGGACAAAATAAATACAGTATTTTACTGAGGAAACCACAGCAGAAAGGAATTGTTTGGAAGATTGGTAATAGGAGATAGAGCTTATGCTTCCTAAGAAATTGCACCCAATCTTTTTTTGCGTCAAATGGTTTCCTGAGATCTACCTACAATTAATGCTGCTTTTGGCATATTTTCTAGTGAAGAGTTGACCTCATCCATAATAATGTAACTGTTGCTATCTGTTATTTCAAGCAGGATCTCATGGTTAAATGACTCAGCAAACTCAGGCTGCCTTACCAAAAGATGGTTGGTCATTTGCTAGTGGAATGAAAGGAGATGAAAACCTTATTTAGTATGCTTAGGACCATTAGCAGAAAGGCATTTTAAGCATGTATATGATTGGTATGCATTTGCATTCTATTCAGACTGAATACTGTCATAGGTGAATAATTCCCACTAATTTCACTGCAGATAATTGGTACTTGTATGAAAGAGTGTGGCTTCCAAAAAGTAAGTAACAACATGGTGATGTACTTAAGTTCTGAGCATGGGAATGCTTGGAGATTCAGATTTTATATGAATTGGGACACTTAGTGTTCCACAGAATATACTTTGAGCTCTTACAATGGAAATGTTGCATGTTGAAGAACTTAATTTCTTCATTTTCTTGTTTTAAGACTTGATGGCACATTTTTTTTCAGTTCAATTTAATACGAAACTTTGCTTGTTTGATCATATTCTAGATGAGCCTAGTATATATAACCTTTAATAGGTAACAGTATAGATTTCTCTGGGTTGGATACTTTCTATTAGCAGTCACTGAAATTACTAGATTTAACATTGTCATTAGTGATAATTATGATTCATTTTGTTACATGAGGAAACTGGAATAGAATACAATGAATCACGCCTTTGCAATGACATGACATAGTCTGTTGGCAAAAAATACAGCATATAGTTTAAACTAGTTTAATTTTTATTCGTTGTGCTAATCCTCAACATTTCAATCAACTTAATAGCAATAATTTTTGCTCAGCCCACCTATTTCCAAAAATAAATACTTATATTAAAGCTATGTAATCCCATTTCCAGAAAGATTTATAGGATATCAATGCAACCATGCTGGTCAGAAAGGGGCAGTTCCTTTTCTCATTTCACTTAACACATTTTATTTGCAAATAAACATTGAAAATGTGTCCTTTTTTACCACCTCTTTGCATTTTTGTGTCCTGGCTCTGTTGTCTTGATTGCTGAGATTTTTTAAAGGAAAGAAAAAAAAATTAAGTCGCAGTCCCATGGCCCCATACCAAAAACATATTGCTGTGCATTCAATTGCAATGTTTCTCCTGAGGCCAAAACACTATTTTCACCAAGAATAATGGTATGCAAAATAACAGGAAACATACTGTGAATAATGTCTTACATATGGAACCCTTGGTACTGTTAGTAAAACACTGGTTATGTGCATGCAAAATTAAATGGCCATGAAGAAGAGACAACATAATAGTTTGTGGATTTATGATGTATTAGCTAATAGCTTTTTTATTTTATTTTAAACACTAATATTTCTACTTAAAAAATATTTCTAAAATTATTGCATATACCCCTACTGTTACACATGGCAAAATGAAGTTAAAAGTATATTTAAAAAAACTCCAATACTTAAGTAAAGTGAATGTAAGGAAGGGACCGATGAACAAATATCAATTTGACAGCGATGCTGCACTTCACCCTGAGTAATTCCTAAAACCATGATAGGTCAAAATGATTGGTCTTTTTATTAACCTATCATAATGTATTATCAGTTTGGTTTGACTCAAAAATGCAAGAACTTACACTTCACCCTGAGATTACTACTGCTGCTCTATCTGACACACCTTTCTGTTGCAGTAGTTTCTGTGAGGCCACTGCCAAAAATGTGAGGAATCCTGCTCTCTGAATTTCCCTCCCTCCCAAATTCTGGCTGCAGGATCATCAAATACTAGATTTTTGGACACCATAACTCATCCTAAACACTAGGTCTTCATATGGAATACAGCAATCATTTCTGAAAACATTGGGGCTTCCAAGGTTCATCATTGCTTCAGCGCCTTTTGGACAGAAATAACATAGCTCCATGGAACCCACAAGTTTCTTTCTCAAAGACTGAGCTGTCTGGTTGCATATAACCTAAAAACAACCACTGTTCCAGACCTTCACGAGAATTTTTGAAAGGTTTCTAGTAATTGAATATCCTAAGAGGCATGGATTTATAAAATCAGCCAATCATAGAATGGGTTTAAAGGGAACTTTAAAGATCATCTGTCTAGTCCAATCCCTCTGCTGTAGGCAGGAACATCTTTCACTAGATCAGGTTGCTCAGAATCCCAGCACTCCTGATTTTAATGCATTGATAAGTTCTTTTATCAGGGTAACCTGTTTTACCACCCTCATCAGAGAAACTTTTTTTCTTACGTCCAAGCTAAACCTAACCTCTTTCAGTATAAAACCATTGCTCCTTGTCCTGTCACTACAGGCCCTGCTATAAAATCTCCCTCTGGCTTTCTCATAAGCCTCTTTACTTACTGGAATGCCACAATAAGGTGTCCCTGAAGCCTTCTCTCCCCCAGGCTGAACAACCCCAACTCTCTCAGACTGTCTTCACAGCAGTGGTGTTCCAGCCCCCTGATACTTTTCATCGACCTCATCAAGACCCACTCTTAACAGGTCCATGCCTTTCTTTGTGGGCCCCAGAACTTGTTGCCATGCTCCATGGGGGGTCCCATGAGAGGTGGAAGAATGACCTCACTCAACCTGCTGGCCACAACTTTTTTTGGTGCAGCCCAGGATATGCTTGGTTTTCTGGGCTGCAAGAGCACATTGCCAGCTTACATCCAATTGTTCACCCACTGGTATCACCAGGTACTTCTCTGCAGGGCTACCCACAATCAATTCAACCCCCAGACCATACTGATATTCACTTACAGAAGTCCAGACAGACAACATCTGTAGGTCTTACCTTGTCCAGAGATGGAGTCACTCCATATTAGAAGGCCACCAGATTATTCTGGCACACAGTGCCCATGGTCCAGCAATGTTGGCTGTGTCTAATCACTTTCCTGTCACTCATATGTTTTGACAGAATTTTCAGGAGGGCTCCATGATCTTACCAGATGTACAGGTAACACAGACTGGTCACTCAGCCAGGGTCCACCTTTTTACCTTTTTTAAAAATAGGTGTGACCTTTAGATTTTCTCCAGCCATTTGGGACTTTCCCTGACTGCCATGTTTTTTCTGTATGGTGAAGAGTAGCTTGGCAACTATATCAGCCAAATCCCACAGAGTAATTTAGTTCACCACTTAAGCAACACTATCTGACCATTATCACAAGTCTCTTCACACTTTGTAGACACCTACCTTTCTGATATATGAGCTGCAGATGCACGTGATTACCTTCCAATAAGGATTTTAGTATGAATAGCTAAACTATATCTAGACAAAATATAATCAGAAAGCTATATTGTGTTGACTGTCATATCAGACTGATACTTGCTATTTTTCCTAGGTTCTTTTCTCACCAGTCACACTAAAATGATTGCACAAAGTCACAGGTTTGTGCTTTATTGCTAAAATCAAAACAGTTATTTTCTTGAGATATCTTAACACTTTCTTGCAAAACCAGCATCATCTCTTCTGGAAATATCACTGTGAAAAAGCTCACAAGTCTTCTCCCCCAAGGATGCACTTTATACATTTTACACCTTCTACACATTCTTTAACCATATTGGTCAATGCCTTGGGCATGATTGTTACTGGCTGCAGAAATAACTTCTGACAATCTTACATCAGAACTTATCATACTATCACCACAGTTACACTGTTATCCTAATTTGATGCACAATCATTAAAAAGAAGAATTTTTGACAAAGAATCCAAATGTTCTAGCTAAGAAATATTCTATCTTCAGTTTTTTTTACTCTTCATACAAGCAAATAAGATCACAATAACCTTTTAGTACCAAGGGTGACTTTTATATTTAAACACATGAATAATACCATCTACTTTTGTCAAGAAAACTTAGGCATAAATGTTTCTTTCTTGTATTTCCGTAGAGTCCAAACCGCCAGAAATTAAATAACTGAATTAGAAATATATTAGTGCTAGACGGATTCTGGAAGCTTCCTTGCTTGTGCATCTTTTCATTGTAATTCACATGCTATTTCCTGGTACTGTGAAACCTCACATATATGAGACTACTCATCAAAGAAGAGGCCATTCTTAAAGAGGAAAGAGAGCACCAAATGCACAGTCACAAAAATATTATTCAAAAAATACCCAAAACAATCAAGAGAACAGAGTCAGAAGACAAAAGAAGATACTTACTCTTCAGTTTGCTGTTATCATTACGGTCTTTTATCATAAAGAATAAAGTCAGAATGTTCAGAAGTGAACCAAAAAGAGATTTATTTCACTCTGGTTTGGTGTGAAAAGACTAGGACCCTAGGAACATTTGCAGAAGAAGAGTTCATTTTAAAGATAGAACATGTAATTTTCAAATAGTCTTCAAACTAGACTTTTGCATTTCCAGATATGTGAAAGATGACAGTAAATACTCAACTCTATGTAAAGACAAAATTATTATCATTAAAATGTTATTATTATTTTGTTTAAATTATTAAATTTTTCTTGTTTCAACCTACAAGGTTTATCTTTTCTTTACAATCTTCTCCACAGGGGAAAGTTGAGGGGGAGTGAGAGAGTGGCTATAAAGTACTTAGTTGCTGGCTGGGGTTAAAACATAACAGGGAATTTGGCTGTGAAACAGAGGTTATATTAGCCCTTGGGCATCAAGGAGGTAAAGCTGTGAAAATTGACCATTTTACCTAATGCTTTAGTTATGAAAAAACCACAACTGTGACACAGGACTCTGTCTTGTGTTTTTGACAAATCTGATCCCAGGTCAATGTTGCAGTCATGAGGACATGAGGTATAAGGAAGGGTAGAATCTGCCTCTTGTTTGTTTCACTAAGTACTTTAAATATTGGGCTACATCACCACTTTTCTGTCTTTGTCCCAATGACTATTTCAATATGATATACAAAAGCCAGCAATGTAATAAGAGGCCAAACTGGGAGTCTTAACCAATCTGGCTAAGAGAGAGACTCCCACACATTTCTTACTCCCCCTCTCAGAGGAATGGGTAGGAAAAAATAGGAAATGAATAAGAAAGCTCATGAGAAGAGAAAAAGACAGGGAGATAACTTGCCAAACACTGCTGTGGGCAAACCAGACTTGATCTGGGGAAAACTAATTTGTTGCTAATTAAAAGGAATTTGTGTAGGGAGAAATATAAGCAAAAACCAAACATGAGAACCATATCTTTCCTTCCACTTTCCCAGCATCAACTTCTTCAGACTCCTCTATCTTATACTAAGTGTCATAGGGGGAGTGGGAAATAGTGCAGTCAGTCCATAACATCCCTTTTGCTCCTTTGGTTTCACTTTTCCTGTGCTCTATCGTGGGGTCTCTATCAGCAGCAGCTCTTCAGGAATTAACACCAGTTTTGGCATGGGGTTGTCCATGGCCTGTAGCGTGGATATCTCCTCCACTATGAATGTCCATTTTCTCCTCCTCCTTTTCTCACTTTGGTTTTCCCTCTTCTGTTTCTTACTTTTTCTTCCCCCTTTTCTTGTACCTTTGTGGCATTTTTGCTCTTTCTTAAATATATGTTCTCACAGGTACCACCATCTCATCTGAGGGGTTTAGCTGAGCCCTGTGGTGGGAGGATTGGAGCTGGCTGAATGTCCAGCACAGAACAAACCCTGAGTTCCCATCACAGAGGCCACCCCTGAACCCCTCTGCTGCAAACACCCTGACTCCTGTACCCCACAAATGTCAACTCAAATCCCTGCAGACAGAATAGGACTGCATACACTAAGAAACTAATGAATAAAATGGAGAAAAGGAAATGTTAAAAGGAGGAAAGTTCAAGGCTGCGAATTTTGATTCGGAAAATATTTTCCTAAATCTACAAAGAGGTTACACACCATATACTCTCTTTTGTGAGTGTTTCCTGTCTGCAGGTACATAGTTTTTCTTATGCACTCTCAGCATGCTAGATCCACGTAGAACACATGAACCTTAAAGTGCCTATGATCCTGACACCGGAAACAGATTTATAAGGAGAATGTGAAAGCACAAATTCCAAGCATACCTGATTGAAACTATTTGTCTGGAGAGCTTTTAAGATTCTCTGGGGCACTTCTCATTTCTGGCAGACTGGAAAGCAATACACCTGTATCCTGCCCCTCTGCATTTCTGAACGAGCATCTCAGTATTTGCTTTGTTGTAGAAGACATCACATCCTGAATGCCATGCCCCAAGTTTCAATAGTGATGCTCATGCAGCAGGGTGGAGTGAGACTGACAGCATTGCCTGCCCATGCAGGTTTTGTCTTTGCCTTCTCTGACATGATGACCTCTCCCTCTGCTTTGTTCAACGTGGGATCTCATTCCCTGTTCTTAGAAGTCTAGCCCTCCAAGTTCACCCAGCGGGGATGTGACTGCAGCAGCACAACTCTTCTTCCACACCAGGGCTTTGGTAACCTTGAAACCTCCTCTGTTTTCCATACCCTTAATATGCTTCCTTTCCTGAGATCTCAAGAAGAAAATCAAAGCAGTATCTCTTCCCTGTCAGAGTTAGGAGGAACCTGTTCTGCTTTGAATTCATATATTCTTTCAAACTTAGCAGGTCACTGTAATTTCAAACTTCTTGCCATATTTTATGAATGATGTATTTTAAAAATATTCCATGTATGAATATCTCAACTAACTTAAAAACAATATCCTGGTTTTCCTTCTTCAGAGAGACTAAACATGATACTAAAAATACACAACAGATATGACATCTTTTTGTTTATTTCAGTCTTACCACTTCTTTTGCCATCTTTCTGAATATTAGAAAGTTTTTAATGTACAAGCATACATAGGTGCCTACAATCCTACTTATATTTTATCTTGTTACTTATGACTGTTGATCACAATATAGATTTCACCATAGATTTCACATGGTTTTCTCTGGAAAGATGGTAGTTATTCTAAACTGCTTTTAAAAGTATGTTGTCTTTACACACTAGAGCAAAGAGGATCTAATTTGGAGAAGTGAGTGTGTCTTTCTTCTCTGCTGTGACTAAAAGAGTTGTTGACTTACTCAAGCAAGATTTTTTCTGAAACAAGACATGACTTCTTTTTATGGTAAAATACTGTGGTAAAAAGATCAATTTATGGTAACAGAAAATGCACCCATAATTACAAAATGGTCCAATCTAGAAGAGATTATACATATTGTACAAATAAGTACTTTTCTAGCTTCTAGAAAAATGGTATCTAGTATTAGGATCCTCAGGACTGAGTGTCACTGTTCTTTTAGAACTGTGCCTGGCAAGTCCGACATGGTAGTAGTGGGGCAATAATGCCATGAATCAAAGCAATGGGAGCAAGTTTCAGTAAAGGCCAAGGCAGGTTGGCCTCTTAGTCAAAATGCCATATGTCATAAAGAAGTCAGTCCTAAAATTAAATCTGCCTGTGGCCAGCTTAAGTGATATAAAAGTGCAGCTCACATGATAAAAAAGCTTTAGAGACTAAAAAAGGGATACATCCATTGACAGTTGATGGTAGAATAACAAAGATTAGAAAGGGAGTAATTACATCCTAATTGCACTTGAAACTAGCCCTGAGTGGGCCTCCATGTGTGTGGGGAATCATTTATGACATAACTTGAACTTCTTAGTCTTAGGGGACTCATAACTAGAACTCATGTGTTGGCTGTGATGACTGACAATGATAGACACCCTTGTGAGGGACTAGATTTGATGACCTACTACCTACCTACATTCCAGGCTTTGGACTGGTCTCCCGGAGAAGGACAAAGTTCAGCCAGTGTCGGTACTGGATTCGTGAAATGTGTCACATAGACAAGAAAGAGTTTTCTGCGTATTCACGGAACAATGACATGATCGGCAATTGCAACCTCTAAATAGAATGCAGCACTGCCCTGAAGTGACTGTCTCTGGGGACAAGAAGCTGTCTCTCCCTTCCTGTCTATTTAACAACAGGTTTGTCATTGCTGCTCTTAATGCAGCATCTTCCAAGGAACTGATCAACATCATTGTAAATCAACATCTTCCAAGGAACTGATTTTTGCAATGAAGTGTTTGTCTAAAAATGTGCACTGTCAATAATTGCAGTTCCCTCTTTTCTTTTTTCACTTTTATTCTAGATATTTAAGTGCATTCTTAGAACTTTTTATAGTTCTTGAGACATTGCATGCTATTCAAGCTGTTTTTCACAGTCAGATTATGAACTGCTGAAAAAAAGATTTCTAAAGTAAATACTTGCAGATCCTTAAATCTAATAGCAGTGCCAGCTACCAGTATTGTACTCAAGAGAAAACAATCTTCTGTTCTTGTAGATACTAATAAAGCTATAGTGTTCGTGGGATGGTAAATATTAGTGACCTCTTTTTTTCTTCTTTTGTTTAAGTCTTAACATGCAGATTATGATGGGGTGGTTTAGTTCACACTCTTCTGGCCATTTTCTTATCATTATTATGCAATGTAATAAGATATTTCATTATTATTTAGTCTGAAACTTTCACAAAGAAGTTGCTGAAATTACCTCTAAATTTATACTTGAGTTACTGGACTCATTATTTCAAAATCTTGGTCTGAATCAATATCAGTAATGATTCATTCTTTTGATTAAGAAGTGACTCCATCTGTAGATGTCAGATAATTACTGAGATGACCTATAATGAGAACATTTCACAACTCTCTGACTTAAATTTCTTATTCCCTCAACAGCATAATGACTTCCTCCTAGATCTTTTTATAGTGTGTCTATGCTCCTGGGGTTTCTTTTCATGATCAGTCACTATCAGTGGTTGCTTCTATCATTTTTTTTTAGACAAAGTAAAATAGTGGCTCCATACAAAAAAAAAAAAAAAAANAAAAAAAGAAAGAAAGAAAGAAAGAAAGAAGTGTTTTTTTCTAGGATTATGTTTTATATTTTTTCTTTTCCTGTGTATTTCCAAATTTTGTTCTAAAAGCTCTATTATACTAGTGAGTATTTAAAGCTGACATGGACTGCAATGGTAAGAGATGATAGAGGATAGTCTTTGTTATTCATTTAAGTAGTCTAAGGGGAATCAATGTGTTTTTAAATATAAAATATTAAGATTAGAAATGCAAGATATTCTTTTGATCCAAACAGCTGGGAATATGGTATTTAAAAGTTTGTAAGAAGAAATTATAACTTTAACAGTGAGGCTGGCTGCAGTAGTTGAAATTCATTGCTATAGTAAAATACAAAGAGTACTTTGTAGTTAAGTCATATATTCTACGTTATTTCTTTTGATTCTTTTCTGAACCATTTCCAGGGAATAGAAAAATTACAGCAACATCAGACACTGCCTTTTGACTCAACACATATCATTTTTTTACTCATATATGTTCACAAATATTTAATAACTTTCTAATATAGCCATGTAAATAGACTGTGACTATCTGCTTTTACTAACAGTCTCTGCTCTCTGCTCTCCTTCTCACTATTTTTACCTGTTGGTTTAACAAATTGATTGATTAAATATTGGCCTTTAATTTGGTTAGTATGTCATCCATGGCTGCCAGTTTCTCTGCCAAGAGATTCTCCTGTGCATTCCTAATGCCAAAAAAAAAAAGCTACTTTTTTTTTTTAGTTAATGCTGAAAACTAAGAGGTCAAATATATGTTAAATATTTAAAATACAACTATTCAGACAAGCAGTGTAAGGGAATATAGTCCCTACTGACGACTGCATTTTTTTCTGAGTGGAAGAAACTTCAAGCTCATTAATTACTACCACTTCATTCTTTTCCCAAAATTTACATTCCTGTTATGTGACTGAACTTGCTTAAACGGTTGGAAATAATGAAGGCCAAAATGACAGGCTTATTTCCCAGCTTCCTTTTACAGCAAAGAGATTTTGTCTAACAATACACCTTGAGTACAGTAGGTCAAAAGCTTCAAACACATTCTATCAAAAAATATCTTTAACTGTACATTTACTGCATCAATAGACATGTGCTTTATTAGTATCAAAAAATGGAATCATTATCCCTTCCTGATGTACATATCAATTTTAGACTACATTAAAAATGCATGCATGAATGGGACCAGCAAGAACACTAATGGATGAAGCCTATCTAACTTAGGAGACCTGGTCTCACTGAATTGGGAAAGAAATCCTAACTGTGATGACTACCCCTTTTGTAATGGGTTTTGTGTATGTGTGTGTGTGTGTGTGTGCATGTGCTTTTGATGACAGGAAAAAGAAACAGAGCAATGATGATCAAGGAGGAACAGCTCAGATAGAATTCAGTGACTCAACTGAAACAGTTAAAAGCACCAAATATTCACAATAAGAATCGCACCTCTTGCAATTATGTCACAGTCTGGTGGGTCCTGAACTACACTGGGTTCTATAGTTCTGCTGTCTTGCCCCATGTCAGAAATAACTTGCCACATTGTATGTTATCTAAGCTGCCAACAGCTTCATAATCATGAGAATATCAGAAGTGCAAAAAAATCAGATGTTTAAGTAGATGGATTAGGCAAAATTAATTCGAACTCTAAAAAGACATGGTCTTAAATAAATTTAATATAATACTACATCTTAAATTTTCTAGAATGCACTTCATTTTTTTTTTAATCTGGATAATGGGATAAATAATTTCCTTTTGTGTGAAAATGAACATCCAATAGAATAAAGTGTTTGTTTTGATTAATCCATTTCCATTGTGTAGAAAGTGCTAGTACCTTTCAGAAGCATCCCCGTGTGTTTGTTGGTATCTTACTTGCTAAGAAAAAATTCTTNGATAAATAATTTCCTTTTGTGTGAAAATGAACATCCAATAGAATAAAGTGTTTGTTTTGATTAATCCATTTCCATTGTGTAGAAAGTGCTAGTACCTTTCAGAAGCATCCCCGTGTGTTTGTTGGTATCTTACTTGCTAAGAAAAAATTCTTAACTTCCAAGATAGAATATTTTTTCAGGAGTTTCCCATATATATCTATCATTACAGAGTACACTAATTGTTAATAACATTAATTGGGTTCATTTCTCTTAAGATTTGCTTATTTGAAATTGACCTAGATTTTGTTGAGAGATCAGCATTAAGAATTTTTACCACAAGATATTTTGCAGATCTGGCAAATTACACCGGTGATTTGAACTCTCAGGAACAGTTAAGCATTTCTCAGTATCATAATGGAAACGCTATTTAAAATGAGGACGTGAGCTTCACTAGTTTTCTCCCATGAAAGAGTGCCTGTAAGAACACAATAAACATTGATGACTTTCTGCAATATAATTTTGCTACAAACCTTCAGATTTAACGACATTATTGGGTCCTGCATAATATATGTCTTTAAAAGCTCAATGTCCTATCTTATGGAAAGAGTTTAGACTGCATCATCACAAGTGTTGATGCAGCTTAGCCTTCTTCACAAGCACATACTTCCACGTTTGCCACATACAAAAGGTAAATCTTTCACTCCTTCCTTCTGTTTTGAAATAACCAAGGAGTGTCAGGTAATTTCTTTGTAATTTATGAACCTTGATGTTTACTGTAATTACCTAAAAAAAATCTCAGTGCATGTATGTAAGATTTTCATGAAAAAGTAGTAGTTTTAGAAAGATTAATTCAGCTTTCCTAGGAGAAACACATGAATGAAAGCGCAGCCAAATTCTATGCTTCTGTGACCCACTGCTGAGAAAATAGTGCTCTTCAGATAGTTATGACTAATTTTTACAGTCCAGAAGATTCTTCTCTTTTTCAATTTTAATCCCAGAGAAATTTACGCATCAATTTTTTACAAACGAAAAATACTTTTAGAATGAGAACAAAATGTGCCTCATTTCAGTCAGAAAGTAAAAAAAATATAAATTGAGCCTTAAAAAAATCCTTCTACAAATTGACCACTGATTTATCAGGCACTCTCCACTTGTCTTGATACAATAAATACCTCAGTTTCTCTTGATGCAATAAGTGTAGGTTTTCAAGTAACTTTCTCATGCACTTTTGAACAGCTCACCTGGCCTCCCACCCATTTATTCATTTCTGCAGTGACTTACTGTTTAAAATTTGAGATCAAAATAAATGATGTTGAAAAGATGATAACAACTTGACACTGAAATATTTCCTGCTCTCTGCAAGTGAGTCATTTCTCCTTTCATTAAATCTCAGGCAGATAAGAGTCATTCTTGAAACAGCTACAACATTCTCTTTACATAACAATGAACAATTTAAAGCTTAAAATTTCAGGGCTTGAAGGTTTTGATATAGAAACTTAGTAACTCAAGAAGAATTTCCCAGTTTCCCAATGAAACCTACTATACCCTGCTGCAGTTGCCAAAGTCAAACATATTAGGCCAAGGGCAATGTTTCTATGGTTTTTGGGGAGTTTTTATATTTAAACAACATGTAAAGAAATGCAAGAAATAGTCTTGATATATTTTCAGTCATTTTCTCCGAGTCTGTTTACAAAGTAAGTGCCAAACATATAATATCTAACTTGTTTTAATGTTCCATTCATACAACTACTTCTGTCCATTTTAGCGAAAAGAATTGTAGAGATTAGAAATATCAAATTAGGTGGTCCAGATAATAATCTCTTAATAAGAACTTGTGCCATAGTATCTAAGAGCTTTCATGAAAAAATCCCCATGTTCTGAATACCTTTGGAAATAGAGAAAAAAGGCTCTTTCCACCACCCTATCCCAGCCCCTGTACCATGCTTAGTGAGGTCAGATGGTTACCTAGTGGAGAGTATTTTTGAAACAATCTCGTGTTTTCAGAAGGAATTCGGATCCTTCTGCTGAATCTCATAAGAAAATTATCTGGTCTTTTAAATCTTCCTGTTAAATCATAGTCTGCTTAATTGTTTGCCACTTTCTCTCCTTCTCTCAATCTCTCTCTTTTGCCCTTTCTTTTGATTTGCTGATGAAAACACTTTGGCCTTTTAAAAACATGTAATGCATGGATTGCTCTCTTTTCAGTTTTTAGGCACTACTGGGCAAAGCCATCATCAGTGTAAAGCCCAGTGGGATTTGAAGCGAACAAAACAGAGGAAATATGTACTGCTTTTTTGACAATGAACCAAAGAAAATTTCAGGATTACTTTGTGATGTTAATCATGATTTTTTCAATTGTAATAGTTAATTGAAAAGACAAAGACAAATGATGAAACAAACAAACAGGTGTAAGCAAATCTTTCTCATATAGATTCTGCTGAAATAGAAAGCAATGATGCTGTGTTGAAATATGTGCTGTTATCAGCTGTCAACAGAGAATTTCAGTACTCTCTATGTCATGGCATGCAACTGTAAGAGCACTTTGGCACTATTATGGTACCCAAGAGTTATAAGTTCAAAGTTAAATTCAGAAGCTTAAATTATTTGGGCAGATTCACTGCAGTGTGCATAGACATTGTTCAGTGTATGGAATTGTGACAGCAGTGCTCTGAAGGTCAAAAATTAATGAGATGACTGAGTTTAAAAAATCACTAAAGAAAAATACATATCTAAGAAGTTTTCTTCTTAGCATTTGGTATCTTTTTATGATAGACACTTGCATAAGCTATATTTATAGGTAAGCTTCATGAACTTCAGCACTATTTTTTCTCTTTTCAGACAAGTAGACTACTGTTTCTGTCTTCAGATGAAACCAAAAAGAAGGTTTTGCCCTCCTCTTGCATACTAATGCAGTGTCTAGATTGTTGGCCCAAGAAAGTGGCAGAGCTGAGTTCTATTTATTTTTCATTCTGAGGGGTTTCGAACGGTATCTCAAAGTTCTGCAAATGCATATGCTAAACACCAAAATAAATTTATTTCTGGACTGTGCTACAGTTTGACTCTTCTGTTTCAGTCAACCACCATGTAAATGATGTAAGATTCAGACAGAAGGTGTTTTAGCAAGAAGCAGCATGAATACTGCAACTGCAAGAGAACCCTGCCTGAGTGGGGGGAATCCAGGCCTTGCTCTCACTACTACAGAAGTATTTTGCATTAACAAGTCATTGGCTTGAACACTCTCGTCCTACATTAAGCACACTGTGAGCATATCTAAGTGACTAGATACTAGACACAGACAAACTTGTTCACAAATCTTTCATAGTCTTATCTCAAAATCAGGATTTGCATCATCTTGCTCAGCAACATGGTAAAGTCTTTGGACATGTTACAGGAATCAGGACCTAAGCATGTTTTAAAAGTGAAATTCAAAATGATCAGTCTACTTAAATGTTTAGCCACAGTGTTTGTGACAATGTTAAGCATCTAAATTTGAGAAAAAGTAAATTTTAGGAGCCTGCACCATACTGTGACTAAAATGCAGAACTGAGAATTTAAGACATTTAAATCAAAGGATGTTTTGAGAGGGTAATGTCTGAATTTACTGAATTCACAACTTCAATGAATGTCTAAGAAGTATTAAGTGTGCCTAGTCTAAAATGTCACATGTAAATAATGACTGTACAATATCTTAAATTTTGAGAACTTTGCTGGCCAACATAGCAAAAAGTATCAGATGCTCTGAAGTTTAACTAAATGGATCTGATAAAGAGAAAGGAAAATACAATATCTTGTCTATTTGTCAGGAAAAAACATGTTTATGAATAAAGTTTGAAGAACCATAACACGCACAGCACTATACATGTTGATATGCACACACCAGACACTGGAGATAAATACCTACATAATGCCCAGGTAAGAAAAACTGTTTGTTTTGTTGAAACTATTAAGCTATCTACATAAACAGATCTATGACTGACCTTGTTCACAAATGAATCAAAATGAAAAGTCTATGGGAAACCAAATATGAAATGAAGAGAAAGTGTCTTCTGAGAGGACAAAGAAACTAAAAGAACCATCATAGGTGAGGAAGAGAGAACAGAGTCAACCTCAAATTTCATACTCTTTATTAAATGCACAGCCTGTCAAGAAGGGATTTGCTACTCCTGTCCATGTATTTCTGTATTTCTGTGATTAGTAGATTGAAATAAACAAAACCAAAATAAACATATTAAAATTAATTTCGATTTTTAATAGAAAAATATTATATCTATTTTTAAATAAAGTAAATTATAAAATATTTTCTTTTACATTCCTTACTCCCCCTGCAGACTTGTTCATATTTTCTGCAGGGACAACAGATAGAACTAACTACATTAGAGACCTTAAAGTATTTATGAGTCGCTGCAGTGAATGCTATATTTGGCATAAAGCAATGCATTTGAGTGTGTGAGGAACTTCTGTAATTGTGAGTGCAGGCTCCCTGTGAAATTCTATAGCTGACCAGCAAAATGGTGTGTATAGTCCTTTGTAAAAAAGCTCAAATATAGCAATACATAACTGCATAGCTTTATACTCCAGGGATCAAATCCATTTTACCAAGTGCTATATGATGCACAGTCTAATTTAATTGCTTGCCAAAGATAAACTTGTAAAAAAAAACCCCAAACTTTTATAAAAGTTAAATAACACCACCAACCAGATCCTCTGCCATCTGTCTTCCCCATGATGTGTTTGAAACACTCATCTGCAGTAATGTGGGCAATGTGAAGACTGAGGGAATTGCTCCATTTGGTGAAGCACTATTCATAAGCCAGTGATGTTGCTAGAGAAACTCTGTTCATGATCCTTTTTTTTGCTAATCAGTGCCTGCTATCACTGCCTTATTTATAAACTTTGATTGAAGGCTCAACACCAAAGCACCCAAGATAGCTGGTCACCACCATTACAGATTAATGCAGCCAAGAAATCATGTGCTAAAAAATACCAAACATTTCTTACCAGTATGTCACTGTTGCAAAGGCATGTATTAGGATCATTTAGTGTGTAGCCACCCTCTAGCTATGTAGAATTGTGCTCATTGTTTCTTCAAGGAACGAAGTTTGGGTAGCCTGTCTATCACTATGGAAATCTTGATTTCATATTAATGTTTTTTCAAAGATATCAAAAATTTATCCATGTGTTCCAGATTGAGTCAATATGAAAAATTTTGAGGTTAAGACTGGGTGTTTAGGGGGGATCTGAAAGAGGAACTAATAGCTCAGTTTTGTGTTTCTAAAACTGCTTGAAACAGCCCAGCTAATGGTCTTTGAAATTTATTGCAATGTAATAGCTGTTTAGAAATGCAGAAGAAACGAATTGATAGCCGAACTGGAAATCTTATTTTTGGTAAACACAGACAACCGTCCTACTATTGCATTTTTTTGCCTGTTTAATCAGAAACTTGCCTAAATAATAGCTGTGAATATTCCCTGGAAGTGACTCTTCTTAGGTGAGATGAACCCTTTTGTTGTTGGTTTGTGAGGACACTGGTGGGGTTCCATTTTCATATACTGCCGTTTATCTGGGGTTAAAATATGAGACATCTCAAGCTTTGATTTGCTAACATTAATCAGAGTTGAATGCTCTCAGGAACTTGGTAGAGATGCGAAGTCAGGCTGAAGAGCTGTGATTGGAAGCAGCTCTTGAAAGTTTTTCTATAATAGCAGAGGATCAATCTCAATGAAATTTTGAATTGCTCAAGTGCATAAAATTCCACAGCTAACATGGTTTCAAGAGCTAGAATATGGCTTGACAGATGCTTGTTTTGTTCAGCAGGGTTGGCATAATGTTCTTTCCCTATATTTGATGACCTTTGGTTGTTAAACAGGGTAATGTGTGAACACAATGTGGAAAACAGGGAAAATAGTGGCCTGAAAAACCCCTTGACAGGCTCTATCACTAAGATGTGGAGGATTATATTTACATATACATGAGTTACTTCATTCATGAATAAGGACATGTGACGTATGGTTCCCGTGACAAGCCTTTGGGAAACTGGTGAAATGAAGAGTGCAAAAAGGCCCTTCATACACAACATCTCTTGACATTGTTCAAACTTGGTAAAAGGAAGAGATTTTTTACAATGAGGTTGACGAAACACTGGAACGGGTTGCCTGAAGAGGTGATTGATGCCCCACACCTGGAAATAGTCAATATCAGATTGGATGGGGCTCTGAGCAATCTGATCTAGTTGAAGATGTTGCTACCCATGGAAGAGGGGTTGAAATAGATGAGCTTTAAATGTCCCGTCCAAGCCAAACTGTTCTATGATTCTGTAAGCCTATGACTGTGTAATGTCTGAAGTTTACAGTTACTACAAATTTGACTGGAAATGTTTATTAATCATTGACATCTGAATGATTTTGTAAATTGTTGTCCTTTCGTTTTCATCACTTTACTGACAGAAGTGTTCAGCATCATAGAACCAAGCCCTAAGGTAACAGAAACTAAGCACCATCAATGACTGTCAGTGTCAATGCGTGACTAGGGAAACAAGTACTACCCTGCCAAAACTCTACAGTTTTGTCCCATAATTTCAAATAAATATTCTGTCTCTTTGAAAGATTTTTTTTTTTTATGTGGTGGGTAGAAAATGCCAAACACTGTCATCACTAAAAAAAAATTCAACTTGCTTCATTAGTGTAAAAGATAACATTGTGTATCACGTTTCTCTGACTTTCTTTGCTAATGAGTACTGAAGCAATGGGAATCCAAATTTCACCATGTGTGGGAGAACAAAACCCCTCCTGATTTATTTGTGGTATGAAGCACTGAAAATCCTGGGGGAAAAAAAAATAGAAGCTGGTTTTAGAGTGTGCTTGGTCTTTCCACATATAAACAAGCTTAGAATTCTTTTTAAGTGTAGGATTTTCATACCTGGATGCAATTTCTAACAAAGGAAGGAAGGAAGGAAGGAAGGAAGGACGGAAGGAAGGAAGGAAGGAAGGAAGGAAGGAAGGAAGGAAGGAGAGAAAGAGAAAATGAAAGAAGGAGAGAAAGAAAGAGAGAGAAAGAGAAAGAGAGAAAGAGAGACAGAAAGAAAGAAAGGAAGAGAGAAAGATAAAAAGAAAGAAAGAAAGAAAGAAAGAAAGAAAGAAAGAAAGAAAGAAAGAGAAAGAAACAAAGAAAGAAAGAAAAAGATTCCCCTAGCCTCTGCTTCCAGAAAACCTTAAAGTTATGTAGTTAAGAACCCATGTTAGGAAATGGCAGTGAAGCCTGCATGAGCAATCCTAATTCTTTCTCTTTACAGGGGTTTGTTACAATATTCATCAATTCAATGACCACATATTATTTCTCAAATAATAGAATATAATTTAGTATTATGTGACCTTAGATGCATCTACTTAGCATCTTGGAATACATTTATTATTTTTACTTTCAGAGTATTTTTACTGTCAGAATGAAACACTCATGTTTATCAACTATGACTTTGATTTAATAACAATATATAATTCTTTCCTATGCTATGTCCACTTTGGGACTCTAAGGCAAAATTTAAGCAGCTACCTTCTCTGGCTTCAATCTGGCTAGTTTGGGCTCTAATTGCCCAGAAGAGACAGCATGACTCAGTCCCTCAAGTAAATATAAAGGGATTTCTCAAGGACTTTTACCTTCAGGTGATGAAGTCCATGCTTTTGCTATTGTTATTTGTAGTACCTAGCGTAAAGCTGATTCAGGTGTATCACTGTGTTGCGATCACCAAATCCTGTAGCTGCTGTGCAGACAGACCAAAGGTCTGAAATTTGACAGTCTGGGAACAGATACTTACAGGATGAAACACACTGGAAAGACTGCTGTTTAATATAGAGCTGGAATTTTTTCAGACAGATCTAAAATTATAGAGCAGAAGTTTGGGTCAACAATCATAATTTATACTTTTCATGAAGAAAAAAAGCATAGCATTGCCTTACCATACTTAGGTATAGTTGGACTATGCATTAATTAGCTGAAGAGGTTCTCAGCTCTGACTGGAAAACCCTGGAGATCCAGGGAATGAATCCAAATTGTGATGATCTGAAAACAGATAAGGGAAAGATATGCTTGAGGCCAGGACTGAGGAAGGGACATGATGGAGGAAGGAATGAAGCAACTCAGAAAATCAGTGTTTGGATAAAGCCAGGTTTAAGATTTGAAAAAGGACAAGGTTAAGCAAAACAACAGTAAGGACCAATGTCAGAATGAGAGAAAGGCATAAATTAGAAAACAGAACAAAAGAAGCCTTCAATATGTTTACCTTCATGCCACAGAACAATTGAAGTAGGTGGTTCTTAATACTCAGAAAATAGATTTTCTATAAAAGGGCTTAAAAAGGGATCATTGAAGCTGAAATGAACCTGAAAAATAAAACATAAGTTATGGTAACAGGTAGCCAGCTAGTCAGGAGAAAAGTTATGAAAAAGATCCAAGAAATTTATTTCCAGTTCTTTAAGGCAGTTTGTAAGGATTCTTTTTCATTTTACGTAATTCACACAATTATTTTCTTTCAGAGCATTTTCTTTTCTAGGTGATCTTGCAAGCCCTGGTTGATTTCATGCAGACTTTGAATCATGTATATTTGACTATACTCCTCACCATAAAGTTCTGGTACAATACAGGAGGATATTTACTGGCAGGTTTCGAACACTTCCACTACTACTGCAGAATTAGGTTAATGCTTTTCATCCATTGGTTTGCAGATGATCTGAGAGCTTTGATTTAATTAGGTAAATTTTTTCCATTAAAAATTGAGAAATAAATTGACAACCTAGTACAAAATTACCCTAATGTGTAGACCATATGAATAGAAAATATAAAGAGCTGAACAGCTATCTTAATATGCAGGGAAAGTGTACAAGTGTCCTGCTTTGGTTAGGCTGATGGTGATGACAAAAATAGTGCCCTGCTTCTTGGAAATCCAAAGAGGTGGTCTGGATTAGTGTGTATAGTAAATCTAACAGACTCACCATCCAAAATTTTATTGCATGCAGGAACTCAATGGGGACGGCCATGTTACCAGAGCATAATGAGCTGTTGGAGTGATCGTGTGATTTCTTAAGTAATATTGGCCACAAAGTGTCCTGTCAAAACGGATCATGAGATATGCTTTCCTTCAGGAAAATACAGTTTGTTTCTTGGCTTCTTGACCACAGTAAGCTTCCGGGCTTTTACAGTTTAATATGAATTGGTTTTTTTATTTTATTTTAACTGGGGTTGTTTTGTAGTTTTGG
>VZRS01011889.1:0-62635 GCA_013398055.1 Ifrita kowaldi
TCACCGCCCTGCCCGGCGCCGCGCCGCCGCCGCTGCTCTGCTTCTCGCCCTCCGTGCCCGCCGCGGCCACAGCGGCCGAGCCCTTCCCGCAGACGCAGCGCAAGGTGCTGCTGGACGTGAGCACCGGGCAGTACTACCTGGTGGACACGCCTGTGCAGCAGCCCCTCAAGCGGCGCCTCTTCGACCCCGAGACCGGGCAGTACGTGGAGGTGCCGGTGCCCCAGCAGCCGGCCGTCGCTCCCGTCCCGCTGCCTCTCTCGCCCCTTGCCCTCAATGCCGGCGCCTATGGCGCCACTTACATGCTCTACCCCGGGCTCCTGCCCGCCGCCACCGTGCTGCCCGCCGGCGCCCTGCAGCGGCCGCTGTCCCATCCGGGCAGCGATGGCAGTGCCCCGGCAGAGCCTGGCAGCCCCGCCGCGCCAGAGGCAGCTTTTGCCGAGAGTCCCTACTACGTTGCTACCAGCAAGGGCCCGCCGCCGCCGCGGCACGGGGCAGCCGAGGCGAAGCCGGTCATCAGCATCACAGCTCCGGCCACCGGCCCGCGGATCGTCGCGCCGCCCTCCTTCGACGGCACCACCATGCGCTTCGTGGTGGAGCACCGGTGAAGAGCGCGGGTGAGTGGGTGCTGCCTGGCGGGCACGGCAGTCACCGGTGATGGGTCAGGGCAGACCGGGTTAATGGCCAAATGACAGCGGTGCCACAATTTCTTCTCCGGGGAGAGAGGGTCTACAGAGGGGCCCTCACTAGCGTGTAAAATACAGATAGGAAGGTTAGGCATACCCGTTGGAGCAGTATTCTTTGGAACTTCTTTTTTTGGCAGTTTCAGAGAAGCACACCATAGCTGCTCATCACACAGCCTGTGTTTGTGCAGCCCCATGGCTGGGGCACCTCCCTTTGCTCCCGGGGATGGGAGCGTGGTTGGGCATCTCTGTCTGGATCCATCATCTGGACCCATCTTGCCAGCCANNNAGAGCCCCTTCACCTCGACAACGTATCCTCCTCTTATCTCACCTCTCACCTCTTCCTCCCAAGAAGAGGTGAGCACCTCTCTCTTTCCCCTGAACTTGTTTCTCCCCCACCTCAAGAACAGTGGGAGAGGGGTCTGATGGAAGCAAGGCCGTATTTTTGGTCCTTTTTATTAGTGGGGTGATGGAGCGGGATGCATGCAGCGGTCCCTGGTGTGCTCTGCTGGAACCATGGGGCTGCTGGCAGGGGCAGAGGTGCCCACAGCTGCCTGTGCTGCAGGAGGGCTCTCAGGGGTACCACTGCAAAGCACAGTTTTACACAGCAGCTCCGAGCTTGGAGCGCCGTAGTCCTGACAGTGTCCAGTTACCTGGGGCTGTAACCCAGGGCCAGCCTCCAAACTCAGGGGTGTGCGTGCAGGGGCACTGAGTACCTGTCCTAGAGCAAGCAGGAGGGCACGGGACTGGGCATACAGCATGCAGTGAAACTAGTGTGGTGCAGTATGTCTTGTGCCAAACAACCAAGGATCGATGACATTTCATTTTGAAAGACCTGAAATATTACAAAAGTGCCTTCAGGATTGGTGTCACTGCACTTTCTGCCTCTTGCATTAGAATGTATGGCTCATCTTTAGCACCTGCAGAGCTGCCAAATCTGTGGCTTACCGAAGACTTGCAGAGTTGGTGTTTTGGTGTATATGAAAGGGTAAAGAGAAAGAGTGGAAGAGTGACAACAGTCAGAGGTTTGGGTTTGTCACCCGTTTGCATTGAGCTTTGTCCAGCTGCATGCTGGAGGGTAAATTTTGTCTTCCAGCACTTGGGTTATTTATTTTGCTTTAATATTTTTTCAGTTTGCATCATTTACTACTGCATGGTAGATTATTTGTTGAATGAAACCTTATCGATGGGATTTATGCACTTACTTCTCTGCTTGTAAATACTTTATCTTGAAAGTTCCATTCTTTTATCCTGGCTGTGGATGAAGTTGTTTTCATTGGCCCTTATGGGTCACTCAGGACAGGCAACGTGCCAGTTTACCTTGAGCTCTGCTGTGCTACTTGAGTTCATCTTGCCAGTAAAGTTTTCCTAGAGAATCTAGATAAAATTGCAAAAAGTAGTTGATTATTTTTCATTTGGTCTGGAGGCTGAATTGAGACTGCTAGCAGAAGGAATTTGTTAGATTTCAGATTAGAGACTTGACATTTTTGAAAAGGTGGGGTATATAGTAGGTGTATTTGTAACAGTAGCTATTTAAACAAAAACCTCTAGCTTTTCTTGTATCACTCTTTAAAAGTGAAAACCATCATATTTCCTGGTGTGCCCTGTCCCTCAGTTCCCAGAGGGTTATGCTGTTATCACATATTTAGCTTGCCTTCGGTGCCTGGTGAAGCAGGTGATGCTCACAGCAAATTGCTTTTTCTCACTGGTCAAGTTAAAACAGAAGCTCTGCTTTGTGGTGCTGTGTCAGAGCTCTACCACTACAAAGCTGTGTGAAAGCTGCCCCAAAAGACTGGTGATGCAAAAACGTGCATACTCAGCACAGAAGGGCATTCAGCAGTGTGCAGGCTTTAGTTTATTTTACCATTCTTTTAATCTTTGAGCATGCCAAGGCACTCGTTGTCTAATGCAGACAGGGATGCCCCCTCCAGGCTGTCTCAGACCTGCTGAGGGAGGTGTCCTGCTGCTGGACTATGGATGCACTTTTTTCCCTTGACCTGTTCTGGCAGTCTTAAATAATTTTAACTGCATGCTGCAGGATGTATTTAACTTGTCATTAGATTTTGGTTACTCATATATCTTATCTTTCAGTGGAAAATTAGGTATATGCCAGAGGGGAATCACATCTATAGCCTTCTTCTTCCTGTTATTTTCATTCACCTACGTAACTTTCACATCCCTGTGGATAATGTCTCTTCTTCTCTCTTTTAGTACCTACTTTGTCTTTTGCTTTCCATTATTTTCCTGTATCTCTTCTGTCATTCCATTCCTAACGAAAAACATTTGTTTGCTTGGGGTGTGCTTGTTTCCCCTAACAAGAACAGCAGTATAATTTCATGTGAATCGAAGGGTGAATTGTTGTTAACTTTTTTAATTCCAGCTCCTTTCACATCAGACCAGGGTTTTTTGATTGCAGCAATGCTGTGCAGATCCTAAAATGGATTTGAAACCAGCCAGATTCCATCCTTTGAGTGTGGGAGTTGAATAAAGTACTGTCCTTTCAGGTCCCTTTTTTTTACTAAGCAAAAGGAGCTGAATGAATTCTCTTTTTCTCCACTCCTGGATTCCTTTCTGCACTGCACATGCTATCTTCTTCCCTTCTTTGCTCTATTCCTTTCACATCTTTGTTCACAAACTGTATCACTGTGTTAAGGACTGCTCCATCTTGGTCTCTGTCACCTGTGGGAGGTCAGTGTGACTTGAATCTTTGGTGATGGTGTGATGCCCGTGGTGGTGTTGGCACCAAATCCTCTGCACATCTGCTGCTCTTCCAGCACTTCCTTTTGTATCTGGTGCTCTTTTCTGCACAATCATTGGGATAAAGTGGATCCCATCAATTTGTGTTCTGACAAGATCCAAGCTGCCATTTCTGAACTGTTCTTAAGTTTTTCATATGCAGAAAAATAGTAGAAAATAGGTGCACATTTCTGGGCGACATCATAAGGCTGCTTCTCTTCCTCCTCTGCTTCACTCACAGTAGATGGGGGAGCTTCAGCAACATCGTTCTTGCCTGCTGCACTTCTTTCTTGATATGGGAAAGAAGTGATGCTCATTTTCAGTTCAAATAAACTTGCATCCAAGCCTAGACACCACCAACATGTAGTGGGTGGACTGCCTGACAGCAGCTCATTCCCAGCAGGAATGACTGAAAATGTGTTTTTAACTTTTGTATCTATTACCACATTACACTCTGTGGAGTTGCTGCCTTGTGTTAGGTAAATAAATGAGAAAAGAACAGGTAGCAAAGTAGGAAGCAACTGTAGTAAATTGTACTGCCAATATTAGAAGGGTATTCTTCCTTGTTTTGTTTAAACATGAGCACAAACACCTTATAGTTACAGGAACATACATGTGAATATACTTATTAGTTGTGTTTTCTTCCTAACTGCTATCAGATAATCTATGCCTGCCTTTAAAAATTAATTGTGTGGATAGCATATAAAAATTATTTTTAAAGGCTCACAAATTGATATTTTTAAACTTTGTTTTAGCTGTTCCCTGTTCAGCTGGATGTATCTTCTACATTACTAAATCAAGAAGTCAACTTACAGCGTAATATGCAGTACATAGGATTTACTTATGCTGATGCCTTTGCTGAGAATTTAGTAAAGAATTTATCCAGTTTTAGTGGGAAATACTGGAATATTCCAAGAACCAAATGGGCTTCAACATTTGATCCAGTAAATCAGTGTACAAATGGAAATAAGCGTGACCTTGTGTTCAAAACTGAGGCTACTCAGGAAACATTTCAATAGTGCTTAGCCTTGATACCAATAGAAGTTAATGGTGAGTTTAATGACTCCTCCTGCCCAGGATGATTTCCTGAGCCAATATTTAAGCCTTAACTCCACGAATCTTGGAGCATGTGGGTAGGGGTTGTTTCTGTTTTCCTGATGTATTCCATGCTGGATGCTGTGTTGGTAAGGAAAGTGCCCAGCTCTTTAACTGAGCAGATGGATCGCTTAAATCCCGCTGAGGTCACATTGCCCTCTTCCCACCTAGGTCTGTGGGGCTTCCCAGGACCAGTCAGGAGCTGTGGGGTTGTAAGGCACAGCATGTTCCACACCTTGAGCAGAAAGGATGGGTTCTGCTCAAAAAAACAGGTCTTCCTGACCACTGACTCAGTTTAAAAAGTTGGGTGCTGTTTGTTGGCAGTAGCTTAGGACATGAATAGCAAGAATAGTGTGATGACACAGGAGGTATTTATGCACTTCTCCAGAGGAGTAAGGATTGTTCAGATTGTTGTGGCACCTCTCTAACAATCTATATTAATGATGCTTTTCTGGTTTTGTTTGTTTGTTTTTTCCACAGGGATAAGGAAGAAGAATTATGCTTCTTTAATTTGAAATACACTTTGTAACTCTTCAACAGTAATCCTAAAAACTGCTTCTACAGTTTTCTCAAGTTTTTTCTTCATCATACAAAACAAGCATGTAAGTTTCTTGTTTTCTCCCAAATGCCCCCCTGTTTTGGAGTATGCCTACATTTAATTATGTGAGCATTCTTTTGTGCAAAGTTGTTTTTGTACTGAATCCCATCTACAGGCTTTAGACATTGCCTCTGTGCTGGTAGCCAGTGGTAGCAATGCCACTACAGCTGTTTGTAGAACACAGGGTGTAAGTGCAGCAGTGTTGCAGTGTGGATCTACACACAGCTTCATTCAGGTCCCTGGAATGTATTGTGATGATCCAGTGCAGCTCTGCAGCTCTTCAAAAATAAAGCCCTCAGCTCTCTCCTACTGCAGTAAACGAGGGTCTTCCATATAGGTTTTAGTCACCATTTGCAATCAGATGGTTTTCTGTACTCTGTACTTCTCACCTGGAATTCCAAATGAAGAGAGCTGTAGTGTTAAATTTATCTTTAGTGTTTATTTTTTGGCATGGTTCAAAACAAACTGTGTAAATGTCAGAAAACACATTTGATTGCTTTCATTTTTTGTTTGCTCCTCTGTACTGCGTTGAACATCACAAGTTGCCTTAATTATGAGTGTTTAAATACTGGGAAACCAGAAATTGAATGTAATATTTTAAAATCCTGGTTCTAAAGGAGAGAGAAGCATTTATTTTTCTTTAAGACTACAGTCTATTCTTCCTTAAATTGCAACATTGTTGAAAACAATGCCCTGTGAGAGGAACTTTTTAATGTTACAGCCTCAATAGTACATAGTTGTTTCTTTAGCTGTTGTTTGACTGAGAGCTACAATTACAATTTGCTAAGAAAATATTCCTCTTTTGAACAAGAAAATATAAGATTACTGAAAGTGCAGTGATTTGTATGTCCAACTCTGCTCAAACTGCTTGTTTTGTTACCAGTAACTAGTTTGTCTCAGCAAAAGAGAATAGTTATTATGACAGTAAAACTAAAATACAATAGTCTGTTCACTGCCCAAAATTTCGGTTCAGTGAAGCACTTTGGGAAGCAAATAAATGTAAGAGCAAACCTAAATTATATAATCTAAAGCTTTCTTGAGGCAACAGATTAGATTTTTAAAGTCTAAATGCAAAACCCAGAAGTCTATACTTAAGCAATTTGCCCACAGGCAGGATTTTCCTCCACCTGTTCTTGAGGTTTCCTGCAGCTAGGGAAGTTTCAGTATTTCCCATTTTTAAAATAAGCCCTGGGTTTTCATCTTCCTGAGTAACTCACAAGGTGCAGAAATCTCAGGTAGAACTGTCTTTAACCATATGTGTGAGATTGTATTTCAGTGCAATTTATTGTTTACAGGCACAAATTGTAATTGCCCTTGGGATGAAATGCACTGCAAGCATGCAGATAGCGAGTCATTTCTCATGTGACTGCTCATTCATTTTCATCATTATGAAAATCCAATGAATATTCTACCCCTTTTTAAAGGGCTTGGTGTGCCCAGCTAGAGCAGATATCGTGTAAGGCTAATCCCTGTGCTCTTCAGCTGTACACTCTGCACTACAAGCTTTAACTTCCCACTGGGATTCGGGCTGGCTGCCTCTTAAAGGAAATGAATGCTTCTCCACCTTTCTCATGACCGATAAGTCCATAGGTGTTGTGATTAGAGTATCAGTGTTAAACAGAACAGTACTTGGGACTGCAGGACAGTGCAGGTACCAGAGTAGATGGTCCCCTGTGACACACACGTGTGCAGGACGTTCAGTATAATACTAGCATCCCTCTTCCAAAATGTTCCTGTCCTACCTTTTCCTATATCGGTGCTCGGAGCGGAGTTTCACATTGCAGTTTACAAGATATAGGTTTGCACACACAACCTCAGGTTTACAGTTTCACCCGGTGTACTTGAAAGGAAAAAAAATGCATAGAAAACAAGTGCCCAGGATTTCAACATGTATTTGTTGGAGGAAAATTTTGCAGGTTTTTTTTTTCACTGTCTGTGGCGATGAAAGCAATAAAATGAGGGAATACCAACAGCTATTTATTTTCTCAGGGGAGATAATTTCAGTGGAATGTGTCAATCCTAATGTCAAACAGTGTTTACTTGATTTTGTCTGTTACTAAAGAGACTTCATGTTTGCATCAAGGGGTCAGTTTTGCAAGGTGCTTCTCTTCGCAGACCCAGCAAAGCCTTCACGTGCATCTCCAACTTCAGATATCTAAGCAGATTCCTGGGGACTTCAGTGGAAGGATTTTTTCCTTCACTCATCTATGCAAAACTTTGCTGAACTCATCCCAGAGTGCTGAGTGCCTTTCAGACCCGAGCACCACGTTCTTCACTTTATAGAACCCGAGCTCTGGGCTTGAGTCAAGCCGGACCCAGCAGATAATGCCACAAAAGGTCACCAGAAAAAAACTCTGGTAATATGGTGCTCCTCCATGTATACCCAGTGGTGAATTGCTCCAGTGGATGGGGTGATGTGTAACCACATATCTTGGATTAGAGTCAAGCCCTCCATGTCAGGGCTCACAAGCTGCTAGTATTATATGTTTCACGGTGCAGTCATAGTATGTTACAGCTGAAATTCACCCCGTGTGCAAAGCAGGACAAAATCCTGTGCACCACTCAAGTTCCCTCCCAGCCCTGCTGTCAGGGTTTGAGGGCTGCACCAGCAAACTGTCCATGCATTTTAGGTCAGGATCCAATTAAAAGTTTGAGCGGGACTGGAATGATGCACCAGAATGTTGTTCTGGTCTTTTGCAACAGGGTTGGTTTCACTCAGTATCAAATTTAGCCCTTGGTGAATCAACTGGTGAATGATTTGAAATGTATTTATGGGTTGTGTGGGGTGTTCTTCCCCCTTGTCTGTATTCAAAGCTACCTTTATTCTTTAGTGTTGATGGCCAAAGTGTCATTCCTTATGCTTATATATTGCCATTAACTTGTGGCTACCCGAGAACACATACTTCAAAAATGCTTGTGCTTTTTTTTCACCTATTTCTTTTTTTTTTTTTTTAATTTCTTCTTTATTTTCCCCCACCCCTTTCTTTTTCCTCTCATTTTTAAAAGGGGTGGGTTAGTTATTGGTGTAAAGATATTTAAAAGTGCAAATGTGAAGTAAGGATAATGATTGTTAAGAGGATGTGGGTGGTATGTCTGATGAGAGAGGGGTGGGCTGTAAGGCAAAGGGGAAAATGTAGTGAACGCATCGTGTTGATGATTGTTGCCTGTGGAGGAAGAATTAAGAAAAAGAAGATGTATAACTGGAGAGAAATGGACTCTTTGAGCTGCTCTCAATGTAGCCAACACTGTGGCAAGGGCATAGCTGAAACCTGAAGTGATCCCACTGCAGGATGCTGTGGGCCTGGGATCGAAGGATGGCGAAGTTGCTCCGGGAATTGCACAGCGGGAACACTTCAGTGCCTCACAGCCACGTGAGAACAGACTGTCTGAAACTGCCAAGTACCAAAGTTTGTAACTGAATGAGTTGGCATTTGTATTATGTTGGGGTTTGTTTTGTTTTTTTTTCTCGAATGTTATGATAAATAAAATGTATTTTTCAGTAAAAGACACACTGCAAGTAAGCCTGCAGTCCTGCTTGGTTGTATATTTGCAAAGTTACCTTGGCTGTAGTGCAGAACAAGTGAAAACAGTGATTCAACATGTAAACAGCAACAGAAGAAAGGATTTCACCACAGAGCAGACCAAAAACCCCGCACTCAAGAGTCTCCCTGAGTTTGTCCCAGTATTGAAAGTCTCTTTCTGACCTGATCTCTATTCTTTCCTCTTAGGACAAAGAGAAGTTGTCATAGCTTATTTTTTTATACCCAAGTATATCTTAAATGAAGAAAGAACTCCCCAGTTTCAGTGAACTAACTTTGACTGGTGTATGGGTCTGGGTATCCAAAGAACTGCATCTTTGTCTGTTGTAAGATATTCAGAGAGAGTAATTGGTGGGGTGAATAACTTTTTTCTGCTGACTCTATGTTATTTTCATTCCCTAATATTGCAATGCAAGCAAAGGTTAAGATGACTTTATTAGTGGATAGCAATATTGCTTCAGTTATTACTAGGAAAAAACTTCTGCTGCTTTAGTGTGTTCCTTCTACCTTCATGGAGATTGAGAATGTTTGTGTTGTAAAGTCCAAGTGTTTAAAAACACATGAGTCAAACACCAAAAAATCCCAAAACAGACTTGAAAACTAAATTATTACTTTTGCAGTTTAAAAGAACACTTCTGCTTCTCAGTTTTCAGTATGTAAGGGGCACATAATGATCTCCCTCTTAATCATGTGCCCAAGACACTTAAAGGAAAACTGATTCCCACCTCATTATTTATCTACAAGTAATACAATATGTAGACATCTGCTGTGAATTTGCCTCATCATTCCGAGACACGGCTACATGATCTTCCCATTTTGCTAGAAGCACAAGTCCACTGGTAAAACAGTGGTTGGTGTTTGTGACTTTCTCCCTCTCTTTCCAGATTCGTTGGAATTTGTGCCTTAGCACTGCATCCACAATAGATGTCATTGGTGGCTTCACTGCTAATGTCCAGGCAGTGATTCCCATACAGAGGCACACGTGGCAGCCCCAAAAGACTTAAGATTGGAATGAGAACAGATGTTGAAGGGAAGAATGGGGAAGTGGGGGGAATGAACTGGGAAGAGCACAGTCACACAGGCTTAGCTGAACAGGAGCAAGCTGAGTAACCGCAGCAGAAAAAGGATGACCAAAACAGACACAAATTAATACTGGGTCCATAGAGCAGAGAGAAAGGCCTTGCATCACTTTGTTCAAATTAGACAAGTCTGAAATTGCAAAGGGACCTGGGGTTGTGAACCAGAAAATTTGGGAAATCTCCTCTGCTTTTCTTGAAGGAGAGCTCTCAGAGCCTGATTTCAGCAGAGCTCTGTAACAAGATCTTCACAGCACTGCTGGTTTCTCACAATAGATGGAAAATTTAAGCTGAAACCTCTACAAAAGAGAGGTCAAAAGTAAAAACGCTGAGAGACATGAACTTTAACCTTACCCTAAGAGGCCCAGTCAGGCAACCAGTGTTTGTTCAGCCACCAAGTGCCTCACAGCACATGAATCTACTGCGATTAAAGTATGAGGATTTCTTACAATACCTTAAATAAACTGAAAGGTGGAATATGTCTGGGATTTCCAAGGACTGTTGGAGAAAATCTTCTAAGCTTCTACACAATCTTTAAAATATCACTGGTAGGAATGACAAGACCAAAAAGGTAAAAGTGCAACTCTATTGTCAAAAAGAGTGGGAAAAAAATAAAATGAGAAGCAGATAATTCCCTGATGTCAGATCTAAACAAGCTATCCAAACATAAAACATAACATTAAAAAAGTTGTTTTATTATTAAAAAAACCAAACAAGCACCTATTTTAAAATAGCTGTCCCCTGGGCTTGGGGCTATTGAGAACACATAATCTGCTTGCCAAATTTTTTTCCTTTATATATGAATATTTTTTTAAGAGTATATGAAAAATACTCTTTAAAAATCAGCACTCCTGGAAACCTGAAAGGGAAAGATTCCAAGTCTCTTTTGCAAGTGGGTTGCTTTTTGGATTTAGCTGGATTATCATTGCACTGTTTCTTCTGTGCCTTCCAATTAGAAAGGACCAAGCATTTATTTGCTTCTTTAAACTTCAAGTATGAATTATTAATTGCTACCCTTGCTGATTACTTAAAAATACATGCAATACCATTATTAACTACGTATGTCACATCTTTGAGATTGACCCCCACTGATAAACACAGAGCATTTGCTTTGTTTGTAACCCTGAGTGTGTTTTCTCTTCAAATGCAGGCTCGAGCAATGTATTAATTTCACCTTATTTTTAGAAGTTTGTTCCTTTTGTTGTTTCCGTAGCTATGGAGCCCAAGCAAGGAAGCCATAGCCTTCCACTACCCAGCTGTTGGACTAAACCTCTCCTGGAATCCCCATTATGTCCAGCTGTTGGGGTCAGATAGCTTGAGAAGCATCTGCTGCCATGCCAGGGGGTATCCACGAAGACACGTATCACTTCTGAAGGAGCAGTGTGGGTCTCAGAGGCTCTGTTTAAGTGTCAAAGCTGTGGGAGGTCCACAATTTCCCTTTACAGGCTGGTTCTTTAATTTGATAAAATTGAGAAGGGATAAGCCTTGCAGTGGGATTACTGATACCAGACAAAGATCTTACAGATATAAATTGCAGTATCTAGAACCTTTTTTTCCTGATTTTGGGTTGTAAATTGATAGGCAAGCCTGGCTGAGTGGGCCTCAGGTGTCATCTGTTGATATCTCAACTCTTTCCAGGTACAATAGTGATGGCAGCTATTTCATTGTCCACTTTCTATACTCAGGGTGTTGGGTCACTGCAGGAGGAAACTGCCTCTTGCTAGGTGTGTGAGTACTTAGCTCTGCTTTTATTTTTGTTTTATGTGGCACGAAGAGCAAGTAGTAATAACAAATGCAAAAGCTTGTCTTCAGTTTGCTCCTGAAACAGTAGTGGATGCTCAGGTCAGTATTGATGCTGAAGAGGGGTGTCTGGGTCTTATCCCTCCTCTCTGGGCAGAGGGTTTGGGCAGGCACCTCCAGCCCACGGTGCCTCCAGCTGGAGGTCTCCTGATTAGAGAGGAAGCTCAGGACAAGTGAGTTTCCAACTGAAGTTATTGCTTCATATTGTGAAGGTGAGTAAAATGGTTCCTCTTACCCCGATCAACATCATTCCTTCCCCAGTGACAGACTTTCCCTACCCAGAAAGTAACAGACAATAAGACTGGAAACCATTTCTTCACAGTGTATTTTTACCTGTTTTATTTATGCTTTGACTAGAAATGTGCCAGCATTTTCAAGAAAGACAACAAGCAGACTATTTCATCCCACTGACAGTTTGATTTTTGCAGATTTCTGCACTCTTGTTTTTTTACAACACAAAAGAATTTGGATTTTTTTCTTAATCTTGTAATAATTTTTTTATGACAATCTATGAGTTTTTCCTGCCTGCTTTTGGGTTTGGGTTTTTGGGGTTTTTTTGCAAAAACAATTGTTCTTGGCTTTTTATTTTACTTTTTTTGTGACCAGCACTTGCCCACCTTGTATTATAAAAATTAAATCAGATGGATCAGAGATCAGCTGAGTTGGGATGGGGTATATTCTTTTTTAATCTGCAATGCTGATGTAAATGTAAAACTTTTTTTTTTTTTTCACAGATCCTGTGAAGACACTGCTTGAAGTGTACAAGTAATTTTAATCAGAGGACTTGTCTGAGTAGTGATTATTTTTTTGCATTGAAATACAAGCCTAACTTACCTAGAAGAAATGTTCTGGCTCTGCACAGGCTTTGCTAGACTGCATCCAAAATTCATTTCTTTCAAGACCCTTTCCTTCATCGTAGTTCAGAATTGCCTTAGTGGGTGCTCATTTTTTGAAATGCACCTGCCTTGATGACACACAGGGACACAAATTTTTAGGAGGCAACCTTGACAAGCAACCAGTGTTGGCTTAACTCTGCTCCTGCTCCTGGTAGCTACAGAAATTATACCATTGATTTCAATGAGAACAGAATTAAGGCAACTGTAAGTCCTTCCGGAAACATTACCTCACACTGTTAATCAATTGTATTTAACTACAGCAGTTAATAAAAAAAACTCCTAAAGATAAATAATAATAATCGAGTTCTGACTGCTTAAAAAAACCCACAAAATCCTTTCAAATCATGTAAAATAAAACCTGCTTTTTTGTAAACAGGCAATACTGAGTAAGCAGGATGGTTCTATCTGGATGTTAATTGTACTTGAATATTTGAATGGGGATTGGTCCTAGGCCTAAAACACCTAAATACTTTAAAATATATTTATAAATAATCATTCTTTATACATCATAATTGTTCTTCCTGCATGTTAAAAACACAGACTTCTGTATTCCCCAAGAAAGAAAAACGAAGGATTACTTTTGCTTTTGGCACAAAAAAGTAAAAGTGAGGAACAAGCACCACCCTTAAGGGAGTGCATGGAATGCTACCAAATTGGTCTTTATTTGCCTTAGGGTTTTTTTTTTTTACAAAAGTTTTAAATATAGGTTAATATGTAAACACTGTGCACGCACTGAGAGTTTGATCCTGGCCCGTTGAAATCAATGGCAAATTTCCCATTAACTGCAGCAGTGCAAGGTCAAGCTCCACGTTGGTAAGGTACGTGCAGGCCTAAGTCACTGAGGGATTCCGGAAAGCAGGAGCTCAGGTCCCGCTTTCAAAACCAGCTGCCGGCGGAGTCAGACTTTGCGCCGAACACCTTCTTGCACATGTTGGAGTTCTCCTGGTGGAGAGGGTACTCATTCCCTGCCAGCACGGCTGCCTTCCCTCTCCTGGCAGTGTAGCGCCTGCCAGAGGGCAGGCTCTCATACTTGGTCATGTGAGTCCTGCAAAGACACAGCAGCAGGCTCTGGCATTAGCAGGTCTAGGCAGAGCTTGCACCCTGTTCCAAGCACCTTGCACACAGGCGAGATGGCACCTCCACAGTGAGCAGGTATGAGCAGCAGATGTTTTAGTGGCTGCAGAATAGCAGATACTGTTTCCTTAGGATTTCCTGAAGATCCTCAAGTTCTTTGATTCCTCTCAGGTTTTTACCATCTTTTGGATGAGAAAAACCTGAATGGAAACCTGACACAGGCTCTGCAAATGTTGTCTTCCTTAGGTCTTAGCAAATAGAGATTAGGAGAGAGTAGTAAACCCAGTAACCCCAATTCAGTTACTATTCTTTGGCTACAGAAAAGCATATTTTTATCCTTATTGCACAGTTGTTTAGTTTTCAGGAAAACTGGTGCCTTAATAAAATATGATAGAACACAGTGGCTGCAAGAGCTTAACAGCCAGGTACTTTTGCTGACACTAGTAAATAGCAGACGATGAAGAAAACTTTCCACTTCAGCTCAGTTATGGCTTTGTACTTCCTCTCTCAACAGTGTAACAGAGATTTACTGCTGGCAAAGCCTGAGGTCACCATCAGAACTGACTGTACATGCGGGGACTACGGTCCTGCCACTTGAGTTAGTTCAAAAAAGGCCAAATTAAAAAATTCAACTGAAGTGCACACTCAGAGCTGATCAGTTGTAATCTTCAAAAAGGTTCTTTCTGAATCTTAGGGATGAGGGACAGGGAAGAACGGGTTAGCAGAGAGGTCAGTGTCTGTAGCAGCTTGTGCTACACCTGGCTCTGTTGGGTTGGAATTCAGCCTCAGTGGTTAAACTCTGTGGCTGTGAAAACCAAAAGTTCCAGCAGCTGGCTGGAAGGACACCTCAGAAAAGTCTGTGCTGTTAGCTCTTACCTGAACGGAGACTCCACTCTGTCCATCTGCATACAGACCAAAAATGGGTACTGTGAAAACTGCACCGTGGAGATGAAGTCTAAAGCTGTTTCTGCTTCCAAAGTGGTTTCCATACCAGTTTTTATAAAGAAAGAATCCACCTCGATGTTACCAGCTATAAACACGGCTACCCTACAAAAAAATTCAGGCATTACAATTATTTCAAAACACATTAAAAAAGAGGAAATTGAATTACAAACAGTCCTACCATACACACATAAAAACTGCCGTCAGAGGAGCCTGTTCTTCACATAAAAGTGTGTAAATTCAGATGAGACCACTGGGAACTGGTTATCCAGGTGGAAAGGAAAAGAGAAGTACAAATGTTCTCTCATGCACCTACCTATTTAATTCCATTTATTTAATTACTTAATTCTAACTCATCTGCAAGGTCTTTCATATTTAAATTCTTCTCAATGGGACTACCAAGGCTCAGCAGCCTAAGCTGTCTACAGCTACAGAGTGTGCTGGGAGTATCTCACCGGTTCTTGACGTTGGTTTTGGATTCCCGGTACCACAGGCTGAACTCCATCCCCCCGGAGATGTCGATGGCCAGTCCACCCAGGAACTCAGCACTGGCTGTTGGCCCAGACTGCAGCTGGATTTCCTGAAGTCATGGGAAAGCACAGGTTACTGACTGCAGACCTCAGAGGTTTCCTTATTCCCTTTGGTACTGCACTCACACCACTTGTCCTTTTTGCAGGAACGAAAAGGAATAGAGGGATTTTCTGCAAGGATGGACAAAACATCCTGATGCACCTCCCTGCCTCAAAAATGGGATGAAGCTACAGCAAGGCACCTTGCACCCTCGCCCTCTCCCCTGTGTGCCAGCTGGCATCATTTCTGCATGGAGTGTCACTGCAGGGAATATCATGTCTCCAAGAGCTACCACACAAGCCCCACCGGAGGCTGTGATGGCAGTCCAGCTCAATCAGATTAAACTCCTTGCTGGAAGCCCAGCACAGGTGCAGTGCAGTGTGACTGCAGCACCCCTGTACTGGCAGTAGGATGCTGCCGCTTGTGCCGTGTGTAGTGGCTCCAAACCCACCATATGACAGGAATTATGTCTTCAGTGGCTGGGTGGCCAAACCCATCAGCTAATGCACCTTAATTAGCATTTAATGCATTTTCTATCAAATATCAAATGTGCTCATGGCTTTATAAAACCTATAAGGCTGGATTGGAAACACATCCATAGAGTGCACTTAGGAAGTGGTAATATAGCTCAGGGTCATGGCCATTCATTACTTTTAAGGTTTGACACACAGCCAAGATTTTAAGGTTCACCCATCTTGCCAATCTAGCTCTCTTTATATAGTTACTCTGCTTCCCTAAGAACTAGTGGATTAATCCACCATTTTAAAAGAAACATTAATTTGGGAAAAGCTTATTTTGATCATGTGCCTCACATACAGGACACCTTCTCCCATCTCACAGACGGTTTTCTCCCTCCTCCCAGGTTTCTGTGCCTGTGGTATTCTCAGCACCTGTAATGTTGCAGGCCTTTATAGGACACATGGAAATGTGAATTTCCTCCCCCTTTTTGATGTCCAGGCACCTTAGAAGTCTCTATTCTCTTCTTATCTATTCAGTAGTCCAGTGGCTCCAGCTAATGCTGTCCTAATGTTTAAGAATGAAGCAAGCAGAGTCAGTCTAGCTTCCTAATCCCTATAGCGAGGAGCAACATCGGGGAAGGTTTTTTGTTCAGAACATTAAAGTTATCTGGCTGTAATCGAAGACTTGGATAATTATGGTAGCTGTACATGGTTACTTCACCTTTTAGGGTAAGTTAACTATCCTTGAAATTATTTCCTTGACAGAACCAGCTTGGCAGAGCCATCTTGGCAGTCAGTTGCTGCTAAAGTGGGCTTGAGATTTAAAGAATGCAGTGGGCTGGCTGTGGCTTATAAATCCAGCGTGACCCCAGCAAGTGTGGTCATATGATGCTCTGATTTCTCATTTTCACCCAAGTTAAAATCATGGACTGGAATTGCGGTCTTTTGGAAATCAAAGGGAGTTTTTACACCAACTGCAATGGGGCATAAAATACTTCCCCTGTTTTAGTCTGTTTAGGTGTGGAGATAAAGCTTGTTTTACTTTATTTTACTTTGCTTTTAATTGAGACGGGATTGGTGGGTAGCTGCTAATGAGTGAGGAGGTAACAGTATACATGCTGGCAGAGATATGTACACACAACCAGAGCGGCAGATATTTTTAGATGCATTGTCAAATTGCACTCAAGAATATTAAAGTAGGCTAGGTTTGCAAAGGCTGCACAGTTCAAGGCTTAAATGCTACCTAGAATTAAATTGTATTTGTCACTGAAACCAGCAGAGAAGCTAAGGAGCACTTGTCTTGTGTTTTACTAGCTCATCTATTTCCTTATTTATAGCTCAGCTCTGTCCTTCGTCTCATGTGCAAATCCAATCCAGGCTGATGGGAGGTGTAAATCACAGGGACCCAGCCTCCCCAGGAGAAGTATTTTCCTTTCCCTTCCTATTTTAAGCTTTGTGTCTCATTTGCAGTGGAAAATGTGATCCAAAAGATCAGAATCAGTCATTTGTTACTGTTCAAAATGCTGAAATGTGCAATGTTTCAATAAAAAAATGTCTTTATGTACTGCACTGTAATGCAACCTTACTGTAATGCAACGCAGAGATGGCTGCAACAGGCACTTCTCTGGGAACTGGTTACCTTCCACTGGGGTCTGGCTTTCAAGTGGCTTCTCTGACCTATTAATACAGTATTTCATTTCTCTGGGCTTCTGGCAGGTGTGCTGCCTAGGAGAACTATTAACACTGCTGAACTTTAATGCAGGTGACTTAGGAGTCTCAAAACAGTTTTATGAGAGCTGTTTATTTTATAGCGGGAATATAACTTCTGGTTATTCTTAGCCCTCAAACAACACTGTGGCCACGTGGAAGTGCCAAAACCATATTGATGTGCTGTTGAGATGGAGCATAGCTGTAAGACCATTCTCAGAAAGATGGGCTGTGCTTAAAAGGCAGCTCAGCCCAAAGCTCTGCTCAACAGTGCTTCAAACCATTCCTGTCCTTGTGGGGTGTGGAGGTAAGACACTGCTGCTGAGGCTTCCAGAGAGTCAGTGACTGACTGAAAACACTACACCCTGATATTGTTAAAAATGGCACACGGTCCCAGCCCTGGCTGCCCCAGACTTCTGAGAGGTTCTCCAACGACAAGGAGTGGAGAATTTGCTGGCTGACAGAGCTCTGGGGGTGCCCAGCCAGCTGATTCAGCCAGAGTATGTCTGGAGCTTGGTGCATGCACAGCAGTTGGAAATATTTAGTTCTCTAAATGCTCCCTGTGCTCAGGAGTAGACATGATTATCTTTCTCACCTCTGCGGTCTGTTTGTTAAATAGGTCACGGTAAAGTTTTTGCCCATAATCTGCGTGTGAACTGTAAAGCACTGTTGGAATGAGCTTTAGTTAGCCAATTTGGGCACTACTTGGGAAGCCCTCTGGACTTAAAATACCATTAGAAGGAGCTGAGCTGGGTTCTGGATGGGGAAACCTGTCATGTGCAGAGGGTGTTTCTGTGTAATTTTGAGCAGAGTGGATTGTCTAATCATCTACTTTTGGCATTTTCTTTTGCCAAGAATTAAAATGGAAGGAAAAGTAAAAAGTAAAGTTAGAGACTGCAGATGTTTCATGACCTGAGTACAGCTGTTAAATCCACAGGTTCTAAGGAGATCCCTGCTTGGGAAGAGCAAAGATATCAAACCAAGTGCTGACCCTGCACTTTGAGAGAGATGTCTAGATTCTTAGTCCTCCAATAACACATTATGTAGCCAGTTATATTTATATGTGAATCTATTTAAGCATAAAATTAGTGTATCATTTGGGGTGACAGTTGCATAAAAACTGTGTAATCCTCATTTTAACTCCTTGTTTTGCCTAGAATTAAACAGTTGAAATTTGGACCTCTTAGCATTGTTCTTTGAAGGATAATTATCTGGGAAAGTACTGGTGATTCATTCACCTGACAGTTATTGCCTAACTGGACACAAGGTCCCTGGACAATTTGTGAAGAGGAAAGCTTAGGTGGTCACATGGGACAATACTGTATTACAAGAAACTATGGGGGGAGGTCATAGCTGAGAGCAATATGAGTTTTCAACTGGAAACTCAGCTGGATTTGCTTTTATTCAGGGGCACTTTGTTTTCCAGAAGATCTGTTCTCACCTTTGCTCTAGGTTGCTTTTAATGTAGTTTTATTCCGATTTTTAATACCTACGACTTTTCTATTGCTCCCCAAGGAAGGGTAGCCTGTGTAACACTAGTCAGGTTTATCAGCACTGAAAAGAAACAAAATAAGGTGTCCTACAATAGCAGTGTGGGGGAGGAACCATCTCTGCTTAAGAGACAGAAAAAGAAGCAAACAGTGTGCTGTTAGTACCTGTAAGTGATCTGTGAGGAGGACAAGTCCTTTCACCACGTTCATGGCATCTCCAGTTGCCGAGAGCATTTTGGACATTAAATCGCCATACCCTTGGAAAAATGTCACTGGCCTGAGCTGGAAATCGAACAGAATGGCTGACATGCCAGCAAAGGAGTCCAGGTTTTCCTCGCCTTCATCAGGAGTTGCAGCTATTATGGACTCCAGACCCTGAGCTTCGATCACCACCTACAAAGAAACAGTCATATAGAATCAATGAAAAAATCCTGACTGACTCATAACAGCCCTACACATCTTCACAATGTCTAAGAGCCGAACTCTAATTTACGTAGCTGTAGTTGAAAAGGTATGAGGTTAAGACTTACTGGAACTAGGTAGAGCACTTATAAAAATGGAAATAAAATAATCTCATGCCATGTTTTTGCCCTTTAGGTGCAGAGCAGGATTTACCCACATGAAGACCACAATCCTGAGACTAGTTTTCTTTCAAACACATTTTCCGTTATTCATATGACTATTTTTCATGGACATGTGTAGGAAAAGCCTGAGATGTTCCACTGCACAATTTCTGTCCTGCATAAATTTAGGAGAATTATAATACTGAAGGTTCTTGCCAATGTTAAGAGAAAAACACACATTGAAATCTCTTTGATTTGTACATTTGATATACTCCTTGAATTTCCATTCTATGACATACCTGAACTAGGACCTGATTTTACAAACTCACAAAGCTTTTACTGATCACATCAGATAAACAGCATAGGCTTTACACAGACACAGACCTTGATGTATGATGCAGAACAAAACACTTGTTGTTTTGTTTACGGCAAATATATGCCACACTGTGGGGTTTTCCCCTGTTATTGGCTTGTTCTCTGCCCAGCAAATCTTATGGTCTTAAGCATTAGCTGAATTGATTTAGAAGCTGTAAGAAAAGGACCACATACTGGCTTACTTATTATGTTCAGTGTGGCATTTACCTGGATGGCATGAAGCTCAGTGTTTCTGTCAAAAATACGGATGTTCATGTTACTTCTCCGTAAAATGCCAGAGCCGGAGTAGAGGATGTCGAGGCTGTATGTGGATGTCACATCAGGACCACCTTAATTAAAGAAGAAAGAAGCTACCTGTGACTAAACTAGTGGATTAATCAAATGTTTGGGAATACGAAGAAGGTTCAGAGGCAGTTTCAGGGTTACATACGTGTGATATATCCAGTGTAGGCAGAGGAAGAGCCCATCTTGGAGAAGCGATCGTAGTTATGGGTGCGCATGTCCTTCAGAACTTGCCGAACTGTTTTGCTGTGGTATTTCAAAACAAACAAAGAAAACCACTGAGATACAACAATGTTACAGTACCAAATGTATTACTTTTCAGTAGAAAGATCAAATTTGAGAGAGGGTGAATTTCCCAGTAGGAAAGAGGGTCTTCAAAACCCTCACCTTTTCCCACTAAAAATCTGCCCTAACCCAGAATCTCCTTTTCAATTTCAGGTAGTCCCTGCAGTCATAGGAAGAAAGGCAAGCAAAGGTCTTGCTTGAAAATTAATGGTTTTGAGAAGAAGAGATATATTGATTATGTCCACTCTCATGCTGTGATGTTTAAAATTTTTCCACATCATTGGTTCTTAAAATATAAAAGCAAGGGACCCAGTGAGAGAATTAAGACCAACAGATGACATTTGTCACAGTAATGCAAGTCAGATGCCTAATTCTTTTTTGTACCTGTGAAAATATGAATAGCTATTAAAAGAATTATATTGAAATTAAGGGATTTGTCCTGAAATAACAATACAAGGGACATAAAAATAAGATATCCTTTTATACTCTCCTTAAGTTTTAGTAATTCATGAGAACCTGTGTGTTCTTTGTAAGGAAGCAAGGAAGGGCTTTTTTTTAAATTTATTTACACTGAACTTCATGTACCTTGAAGGCATTTCAAAGTGCAGTATATCTTGGATCATGGAGAGCATGTATTTGTTCATTTCCATAGGCAGTTCCCCAATGGAGAGCAGGATGTTTTTCACTTCCATGTAGGATGGGTTACTGTTTAAGATGATGGCAGCTGCCGTGGTTCGCACTGTCTTCTCGTGGACTTTGCGAGTCTGGTGGTATATCCTGTTCATTGTTTCCTTCACCTGGTCAGGAAATACATTATTCACTCAATGCTCATGCAGATGACTGGGCAAAATACAGGCTGGAATGTCGTTTATAATATCAGCTTAAATTAGCTTAAGTGAGCTCCATAGCTAAGGCTAATACATAAGGATATATTTTCAGCATCATGTTTTTCATGGTCCTTTTGGAATGTTGAGACATGTATAGCTCAGCGACCACAAGGACAAGTGGGACATCTGTTACGCTCTCTCAGCCACAGACCAAATACAGCCTTACACACTGGTTTGCAAAGCAGGGCTGTAAATAAGTAGCAGTACTAAGAACAAATTAATGTGGCAGTGGTAAGAGAGACATTTTCTTGACTGTTAGGGAAATACATACTTTAAAAATCAAGAATCTTCTGATTTTAATTTTCTAGATAGTGCCCTGTGGTGGCCTCATGTACCTGAGAAGATTGTGACACATCTCTGTTACAGGGAGTCAGTGGAAAGCCATGCAGCCCCACTGACAGAATGGCCTCCAGCATGCTCATTGCAGAGCACCCTCACAGCCTCAGTCCTGGTGGCCAGCAGTGGGTATGAAATGGAATGCAGGATAACACAGCAGAGGCAGGACCTCATGTCCCACTATTTTCTATGTCTTTTCTTACTCTCGGAGGCTGCAGGGTAAGATGCAGCTATTTTACCCTTCTCTTACTTTGTGTGTTCTCCCCACGTGAAAGCACAAGAAAGAACAGGGGTTGCGTAGGTGCCCAAGTGCCCCTCTTTCGAGGGGAGCCCAGTTTTCCCAGCAGACTGCATGGCTGTGTGTGACCCTGGAGCCAAGGGCTGACTAGCACGTGTCCACCAGTCCATTCTTCCCTTCAGCATGTTGAGTGCACCACACAGGTTGGTGCCATCAGCAAACTTACTGACATTGTACTCAACCTCACTGTCCATACCGCTGATGACAAGAAATGAACTCTTAATTTATCCTTTATCCTTTATGTTTAATACAGTCTCCTGCACTTCTTTTCTGGGGCAATACATTTTCTTACCTCTTTGGTGAGAAAAGAAGGATCATATCTCTGCAAGGCAGTGGCAGCAAGGCTGCTGATGGGCCCTTCACCTGACTCAGCATACTTCAGAAGCACTGGAATTGCTTCGGGAAGGAGTGCGTTCTTCAGTGCCAGCAGGTACATCTGCACATTGTCGTCTTTCTTGGCCTTCTCCAATCTATTTAGAATCAACCTTTTGGCTTCCATAACAGCCTAAGAAAATCAACAGCACATTAAATGGTGATGATAAACCTCCCTTTTCCCCCCTGCAGGGAGTAGAAGAGGCAGGGCTGGGTTCTAGCATGTTTTTGTTGCACAGGGTTAGCAAAGGTGTCATTTGTGAGCTGTATGTTGATGGCTTCCTTCAAGCATAACCGAAGTGACTGCAGCCACAAGTGACACCTGATCCATAGTTTTATCACTTGCCAGCTGCTCCTGCCCTGATTCAGGGACTTCATAGGTCTTCCTTGTGGGGCCAACATGACCCCACAAAAAAAGGCAAGGGAATTGTTCTTCAGTGCCTTGTAACATGATGATGTAAAAGTGCTTGGCAATTAGCAAGGGAAATTAAAAGGGCCCATTCAGATGCTCTGGATCTTTTCAGCAGTGTGCTGCAGTGCTGAACAACACAGATCCAGCAGCCTTGTCTGATCAGTCTCATCCTCTAACACCAGCGGCTACTCAGTTCATGCTCAGAGTAAAATCCACCTTCTGGGTTTTTCTTTGCATGTTTGGGGCACAGCTGAGTACTTGAAACAATGAATTTTCTTCACAGAGGTGAAATAACCTAAGGTGACTGCAAATAATAAACAGATCCTGAGTTTGCCATTGTTTCTTTGAGGACGTGCAAAGCTTTTGGACAAGGGAGCACAAATACTGCTTCTACTGACAGATTCAGCAGTGAGGAAAAAAAAATCTGTCAGACAAGGGGAAACCGGAAGAAATCCACAGAAATGGGAAGAGACAAGATAAAGCCTAAATCTGACAAAGTAGATGTCATTATTAAAAAAAAAATACAATCCTCTATCAAACATAGTAGTTCATGGGCTTATTTTAAGCATGAGAATCTGCTTCCCATGTCTGTCCTGCTCTCCCAGTAACGTCAGCAGGGATCAGTCACATGTGCTGCAGACCAGAATGTGGGCAGCAGTGACCATCAGATACTCACTGGAAGCTTGCAGCCTCCCCTGTCACACAGCTTTCTGATGAGCGCTCCCATGACAATGACAAGAGTTTCTCTGATTTCTTCATTAGCGACATCCCCCTTGAACTTCTCCTGTCATGCAAAAGCAAAGCTGTTTAGTGTCTCGGTGGAAATACCATGAGCCACACTCTGCAGTGGGTTCAATAGGCTCCCTCATTTTCTGTGAACATTACTGCAATGCAAGGGCAGTGATTACCACAATGGCCTGGGGTCAGGCTAAGCACAGCACAGCTCTATCATTACATATATACTACATATAATAACTGACTGCCATTTTCACCTTGAGTTACATTCAGTCTCAAGTAGATTTGGGAAGAAAAAAAAAAAGGATTTACAGTCCTGGTTTACAGGACTTTCATAAGGCAACAATCAAACAATCCTCAAATAATTTTCCTAACATTCAGTATTCTGTTTCTTTTCCAAGTAGTAGATTTTCATAACATTTTACAAAGTAAATCGGCTTTCAGTCCGAACTTAGGAATGTTTGCTGTTTGCAGGCTCTATGTTAATGGCACACTTATAGGAAACCCTGGAAGGCATAAAGAAAGGAAAATTAGAAACAGCAACAGTTGTTTCTTCTTCCCTTTCCCTTTGACTGGGACGAGGCATAAGAAAATTAGCTCTGTTGTATTTGTTTTGTCCTTTGACTTACAGTTAAAGATTTCAGGAGTGCTTCACTGGGGTGAGAAGCAAATCCACAGGCATACAGGAATCGCTCCTGCAGGATAGAAGTGCTTGCATCCTTAAAGTCAAGAAACTCCAGTATGGCCTCCAGTGATTCTGGTGTCTGAGCTGAGGTTACGGCATCCACTACCTGTGGACTACAAAGAAGTGGAAATTAAATGAACATACCACTGCAGTGAGCCAGACTGCAAGGTCTGAAAGGACTTTGCTGCATATTGAAAGAAAGAAGCTAATGTGCTGAAAGATCTCTTCATTGCAAGTAAGAGAATCTTTTACTCTTGTTGGAAAAAGTATTCCTGAACTCTTTCACCCCAAAAACGGTCCACGAACTCATATCTATGGACAATACTTGAATTTATGCAAATAGGGGAGCAAAAAAGGTATTAAGAAACTGAACTATCACAAGTGTGCTAAAGCTTACAGGACAAGGTTGTAAATGTAAAAAAGTGTTTTAGTACTGCATACACAATGGCACACAGAGAAAAGGCATCTATGCTATCCGAGTGACTCTCAGGTTTATCTCTATTGCTAACAACTGCTACAATTTGTTGGGAAGATCCTGGCCATATGACTCAGAAACACTTGTCAGCTCTCAAGTCTCAGTGTGCATGCTGTTCACAACCAAACTCTAATACCAGGACAATTCCCAGACATCAGCCTTCCCCTTCCTTGCTGTATTTCCAATTGAAGGAAACAAATGGGAAGTCAAGAACAAGTTATAGGGTGTTTCAGAACAAGCATGGGGTTCGAGAACCTTTGCCTAAACTACAAAGTATGTCGGCCTTGCACTGTAGATACAACCCTGGTGGCTGAAGGGTGTGCTGAAAATTTATTATATTACAATATAAGAATAAACATAACTTTAAAAAAAATCCTTTTCCTCTGGACAGTACTGAACACTGGGTTTGCATTGCTAGGACATCACCAGTAGAACTCAATCTCTTTGTATGTAATTTGCCCTTCTGCACTTTCCAGTAACTTAAACTTTCTAAAAGCTTTTTCATGGTAACTTACAGAAATTCTTTATTTTCGCTTCTAATAATTTTCAGTATCTCCTCTTTCGTAGCTTTTCTGATGTTCTGAATGAAGGACAAAAAGCTTTTTGCTGCTTCAGCTTTGGAAAGTTTGTCAGGATGCATATATTCTCTGATGCTCTGCCAGTGTTCAGAAAGCTGCAAAACAATTCATATTATGTCAAATCTCTCAGCTTGGGGTTTCAGTTCTCAAAATCAGACTTACTAAATGCAGACGTGTAGGCCAGCTGTTGCTCAAATTAGCTGAAATCCAATAGATTGATGATCCTTTAGCTAAGTATTAGTTGATTTATAATATCCCAGCACAAATATCTTTGAAACCTTTCTATAGCTGTCTCTCTTCCACTTTAGTATTTCCCTGATATTTTACATGACCTTAAATGCAATCTCATTTGGAACACTACAAGTTTATTTATACTGTAACTGGAATAAAGTGAATTCTCTTCTCTTGCAAATTTGCTGTGCTTTCTGGTGAATATGGTGCTTGCCTTATGTTCCCATTTTTGCCTAAGTAGTTTTTTTGGGTTTTTTTTTAAAGAGGCAGATGCACAATCCCCAATTCACAAATTAATCATAATTTCTGAGAAGATGGTAATTTTGGGTCAGTATAGAACAGGAGTAAATGTCCAAGAAGCTATTCCCATTTTTCATTCATAAACTTGCATACAAAGGGATCTGTAGCTATTGTACAAAATGATAGGTAAGGTGGCATTAGAACAGGTAATTGGTGGTTGCTGTATTTATTCCCACACCACATTTTTTACCCACATGAGCCAACATGGTAGCAAAGCACTCATATCTGACCTTCCAGATACACTCCCATAAGAGACTGGTGCTGGTATTTTGACCTTTCCTCTCTCCCTCGCCTTTGCCTCTGTTATCTCAAATTATCGAGAACATTCCTTGGTGAAAACTCAGCTGTTCTTTGCAGCAGTCTTTACTGCAGTTTTCCCAAGTGGGAAATAATTGTAGCACCCATTTGACCTTTACTAAAATACTTCCCCTCTGTGGTTTTTGTATTGGGCAATAGCACTTGAACCTGCTGGCAATTAGAAGTATCATTCATCAGTACAGAGTGCAACTTCTATCGACTGTGACAAACAATAATTAGGCAACAATGATTGAGACATAGGATATTTCCTGAGGATTAATGACCACCTGGGAGGCACAGATGGGTCTTTTAACCTCAATTGGTGATTAGTGCTTAGCACCAAGGTCACTGTTGCTATTATAAACTGAAATTGGATAAACATATGGGGCACTTTCTACTTCCCCTGTTGAAGCTGCATCACAGTCCAGCAAAAATCTCTAACCTCATTACTCCTGTATTTTCTCCCATGCAGAGCCCAATTGTGTGGGCTGCTCTTAGTCAGTTTAGCCCATACCCTAAAGACAAGCAAGGTGGGAGATACAAGCTGGAGCCATCTCAAGCAAAAGAGTGGAGACCAAGCCTTCCTCTTTGGGGGGTGCTCAAACTGTTCAAAGGCTACAAGGAGCAGCTGCCATCTCCTGCAGTGACCATGGCACTAAAAACACCTTTCACAACTGACTTTTATGAGGGCTCTCACTCTCCTGATGTGAATGTCAGGCAGTTTGGGTTTAATAACCCAAACACTCAGGCACAAGATGCACACGCTTCCACATGGCAACTCAGTACGGATCTCTGTTTCTCTGACAGAGAGATCAGACCAGAGGTCTTGTGGGCACTCTAGGAAAACTCCAGCCAAACCAAGAGGTTCTAAACAGAGCAGGAGTTGGTTTTGAATGTCAGTGCCTGACAGCTGTTTACCAACATACAAAGGGTGGCTGCACAAGATAGAACAAACCCACCTCACTTTCAGAAGGGGCAAGAATCAGTTCCCATAGGAACCATGAGCATAAAAGAGTTCAAGATGCATGAGCACTTATGACAAGAGCATACTTTATGTTGTCTAAGCACAGAAATCTAGGCCTGATTTTAAGTGCAAACATTTGCCATAACCTCAGAGAAGCTAGTGCTGCCATCTGCAAAATGAGGGTTGTAATGGTTATTTTACCAAATTCATAAAGATAGAGATAAGACCTGCTACAATTTAAAAAGGGCTTTGAGAATGTAAAACTCTAAAGCACAGCATGTCAGCAGGGCATTAATGTATACTATGATATATAAGCACCACATGCTATGTTGCTGCTTTGGATACAGTGTTCTGTTTATAGAGTCCATCTTTTCATAGCAGTCACTGAAAAATACAGTGAGAAAGCAGAACTTCATTCTCCTCGTGCCATTAGGTTTATAATGACATAGCTCAGTCCCCAGGCAGTGCTTTGGAATTACACCCTATGTTTGTTATCTTGGTCTGGAAATTATAATTGTTTTGACAAACTCAGTTTCAAGTGACAAATTGATCAGCACAAACCCTGATAGGCGAAGTCAGGGAAAAAACACCTGTCTCCACTCTGTTTAGGATGCCTTGATGTTCCCTGCTCAGAACTGCTCCAGCACACATGCAGCATCATTTCTATATTCCCCAAACATGTGATTTTGGTCTTCTCTGTGGCTCAACAAGCACTAGACAAGATAAATTACTACAGTGTAATGCTACTTCCAAATAACTAGCACGAGTTCCAATATAGGAACATATTTGTGCTCATAAGGAGTATCTCTGGAGAACTAAAATTATGTGTGCTGAATAGAAGCTATATCTTGCTTATCAAAAACAGAGAATAATGATCCTTAAATTGATGTTCCCATTCATTCCTCAATGGTAATAGTATTAATACTGTTTGCTAACAGTCACTGTAGTAATTTATGTAGTTTATGATGAGTATCATTAGTAAAACAAAAGATGATGCATTTACAGTGCCATGCTCTTAGCCTTCAGATGTCTTAAATATAAAAAACAAGGCAATTTTTTTTTCCAGGGAAAAATGAGAACATTATCGGACTTCCCAAGAATACTAAAGCCCCAATTTATAGTTAAAAAATACCTATAAAATATTTTAAACAAAAGATTTCCTCATGGTCAGGTAGCAAGAACAGGTTAGATATATTATCAACAAATGCTTAGCCTGCCTGAGAAATGGCTAATGAACTTTACTTTCTAGGTACAGTTCAGTTCCTCCATGACAGAATTGTTTGTGAACACCAATCAACTACCTTAAAATTAATTTTCCACTCCCTTACCCAGAGGAAATAAGCTTCTGCCACCTCAAGGTTGGCAAAGGTGAGATAAAACAAAAGTGTGTTGTATTTTCCAGCAATCTAGAGGAATACTGCACTCAGTCTTTGAAAGAGAGCAAAAAGGTTGGTACTTTTAGTGGTAGATCTTAAGACACTCTTGTGGGGTGAGCACCAATGCACCACTTCCATACTCCCCACTCCAGGGTGTATTTTATATCGATATGTTGGACCTGTCCTAGTTCTGCTTGGACAGAAACTTCCTTTCACACTTGCCCTGCTCAGCTAATCAACCTGATGTCCAATGAACCTGTGTTTACTTACTGAAGGGCATTTTTTACATTCAGATTTCACTGGCTCTGCTTCCAGGGGCATGGCAACGTAATTGGGGTCCAAGGTCTTGATCACACTGGCGACTTGCTTTGCAGCGATCAGTCCCAGCCCAGCTTGTACCGACTTCAGTTCCAGCCTCTGTCTGTACATCCACACAGTGAGGATACCATTAGAGCTCAGCCATCAGTGCAGAGATGCAGAAATCACAGCAAGAAGAAACAAAAAAACCCTCCACGGATGAAAAAATATAGAATACAGACTTACTGAAGTCTTATTTTTAAATGTTCAGAACATGGCAGTTCTATGGGTTTTTTAAGGTAACAGAAATATCTGACATCAGCAAAATCACTGCTAGAGTTATCAGCAATAAAATACCTATATGAGAGACTTTCTAAAGCATAGATTTATAGCACTTGATAAACAGCCTTCAGTAATCACATATATTCTGAAATGTTTCATATATTTGTTCTTAAGAGATCTGGAAAGTGAGATTTTTGAATGTACTTTTTCTCTTAAATATCGAATATTACTGAGATGCCTGAACCATTTATCTTGTATGAGTATCTCCACACTTCCAGTGCTTTGGAGTCTGGAGTCAAACACAGATCTAGGTTTCACTGTTGTTTCCTTTCTATGCAGTAGATTTTATTTTCTATACTTCCAAACTCTCACATACTAGAAATGAAAATCCATCAGAAGTATTTCTTGAGAAATGAGAAGACAGAACACCTATAGCACTAATGGGTAGATTAAAAAGTTTTAGCCAATTCCTGTTGTTTACAGTTAACTTCTTATGAATGCCATTATTTATTATTTGCAGTGTGGTAGAACCCTTAATCAAAATTGGACCTGGCACCTGGCACAGTTGGATATATATTTCATATATGGATACAAAAGAGACCTAAATCCTTACCTGGAGAGTTTACAGCCTTAGATCTTGATTCTATAAGACCTACACATATAACCTGACTTGAACCACTAGTCCTCCTACCATCAATGACAGTCCAATTGCCCAACTTACTTTGAAACTATTTTGGCACTTGTTTTTCGTCGGTAATTCAGAAGGAAAACAAAATTTTCTTCCGCCTTAACGGATTTAATGAAACTGTCTTCCAGAACATACATTGTAGCAGATGTGGCTTTTGTATCGACATCCAAGATCTGAAAATAATTAAAAAATAAAACAGAAAGAAGGTTATTCAATAAACAACAGAATAGGAAAAGAGCTTACAGTTCCAAATCAGGGCAAGACTTGTAATGAAGTAGAGCCATATGAGGGAGGTGCATATATGCTGGCATCTCCAGCTAAGCCTATAAACAAGGTTTTCAAGAATTCCCTCTGCAGTAAGAAGCCACTCACTTCTACACCATGTGCTTCAAATTCAGTATGTACCAGGGTAAAAGACAGTGGGAACAGTGCAGGAAGTTACAGAGCAAGCTGCAACTGAGAAAACACCCAGTACTACATTTAGTTTAAGATATGCTTCAAATAAGATGAGAATCTTTTCCAGAGAAATGTCTTGTAAATGAGATTGTCATGTTCACAGTCAGACCAAACAAGGTGGCTGGCTTTGCTTCCTGTTTTGCAAACAAGATGATGTCTTTGTGGTAAGTGTAAAATTGGGAATCCAGCCACAGTGTTAAGGCAGTTTATTAAGAGAGTGAGTGCTGTCTTTGCACTTCTCCAAGCTGGGAAAGGTCAGTTTCTGATGCAGAAAATCCCAGTGCCTTCAGCATATGTCCAGCCTGCCCTCAGTACTGACTACTTAGAAAGACATTTACTAACAGTGGAGGACCATTAGGGCCGTAGTAGCGCTTCAGTTACCTCCACGGCACATCTCCTGTATTACACCTGTGCATTAGCGAAGCCTTTGACCTTCCAGGCAAGCCTGACCAGGCTCCATTCAGGAGCCAGCGTCTTGCCTGGCATTTACAGCAGATGGGAAAAAGGTTACTGTTATCACTGTGACTGTGTCTGTATGAGCTGAGCCAAACTGGTTTACACTACAGGAGAATCCATTCCCTGTTCTCTCCATGGGAACTACATATGACATTCGGCTAGTAAAATTACAATATTTACATACAGAATTTGCTTTCTCTAATGCAAGAAGGACTTCTGAGAAGATGAGTAGTAGCTGCTAAGAATATATTTTAAATAGGAAGAATAGATTTTATTTTGTTAAAGAAATCATACCCGGTTGTGGCTGGTAAATCCTTTCTTTTCTGTTTCACAGGAGGCCAGGTCTTTTACTTTAGTCACTTGATCTTGCCGCACGTGGTAAGCAGTATCGCATTTCCCAGAAATGTCCACCTTGGAAAAGAGAGTTAGATTAGGACAATTTCTTGAATTTATCTTTGGGACCACAGAACACCTTCCAAAGATGAAGCATTTTCTCCACTGTTGGAATCCTGTACCTGAGATGCTGCACTGCTTGGGTTTATTTCACAGTTTTGAGGATGCCAGTGGTTCTAACTAACTGCTTTGGATTGGCAGGGGTACTATTCATTAGATGGCTATGAAGAAAAGTAACAATGTTTGTTTAAACAAAAGAATTAGGAAATACCAGGCAGCTCACACTATGCTCACAAATTTGAGTTAAATTCAAGCTTTGTTCAAGGGGACAGATATAGAAATTGAACAACGGAAGGCAACTTAAATGGATGCAGCTAAAGCAGTGCTAACTTTGTGTGGGTACTCTGATTTAGAATGGAACTCCACTGAACTGAATTTAGGAATCAACCAACTTCAAACAGCAGTATATTCACTTTTATAGTGACCTGGTTTAAGGTGGTTTATTACCAAATTCTGCAAAACTGATACACGCATTTTAAATCAAATGGATTGCACTACTTCTTTATGTCAATTGCAGCAACTTAACCTGTGTCACCAAATATTCAGAAGACTGTCTTTATATTCCCAACCTCATATGTGATCAAAGGGATGACTTCTGTCCCAGTTCACTCCTTCTGAAGTCAGCAGGAGCCACAGGTCTGCCTTTCAGAGCAGATCAGGCTCTGCCTGTTCCTCAGGTGATGATAATATTGCCTGATACAGCACCATACCTCACGGGAAGAACCAGAGTGCAGCTGCAGCTGGAAAAGGCTAGCCAGACCTCTCTTAATGTTCTGAGTAAAACCAGGCTCATTCTGATATGAGTAGAAGGTTTTGACCTGTAGGAATAAAAAAATAAAGAGTATAAAAGCATCCAAAAGTGTATAACAAATGGGGTTAAATGAGAAAGGAATAGTGATGATCCACTCTAGAGAAACTCCCTTTACTTTTTTCTCATTAGGAAGTTGAATTTGGATCTGTTGCCCTTATTTAAGCAAACTCCAGAGGCTGCAGGGCCTGACTATAACAGTGCAAACATGTTTCAGCCTTCAGCTGAACATAAGCACAGTTTCAGTGCACAGAGCATCTCTCCTCCAGGAATCAGAGAGAATTTAGATGGGAAATGGGACACTTCTCATAATTTCACAGGCAATCCATTTTTCCACATAATCCTCAGATAACCGCTCCCCACAGGGGCATAATATCTGTTGCACTTTAATCACAGGTTACAAAAACTCAGGATGAATCATAGATAAATCACAGAATGACTTAAATGACGTGTCAAACATATCACAACCTTTGCACTTCATGGGTCAACTGTTATGCTTGAGCCTCTCCTCTGGTAACAAGACTTTGCACCTCCACTTTGCATTCAAGGTGCTTTAAAAGGGCCCCTTTTTCTGGAACTGTAAGTACAATCAGTGTGTTATCTCAGGGCAACCCTGAAAAGTGAAATTACTATGCCAGGGATGAAAGTACCACACCACAAAGAAATCATAAAAGGGGTGTATAGACCCTACTACCTGAGAAAAAGCCCAAGTTTTTAATACTACATCTTAGCCTTAGCTGGTGAAGTGTGTGCAATGTATGAGGACCAGATGCATTCTGACTGTGTTCTTCAGGTACCTCTGTTCTCATTTAGGGATGTGTACAGTTCACCGCCAGTGCTGTCCTGTTTCTTTTTATGTTGTGTAAAACTGATGACAAGGCTGAGTTTGAAAGTTACTGAGCAGGTCTGATAGCAGCTGCAATTCAGCAGGCTGAGCTGGCGGCCAGGGTATGTGCTCAGTGCCTATTTACAGCAGGAGGTAAAGATCCTGCTGGGATAGAGTGTCACAGCCCTCACTCCGCTCTGCAGAAGGGAAAAAGGAGTGTGACCTTCAACCTTCCTCCTTTCTCACAGTCCCTCTGCCCATGCCCCACCTGCCAAGCATTGCTCGGGCTGCAGAGGGAAAAGTGGGGCTCTTGGCCTAATGCCACAAGCAACAGGAGGGTGAAGGACCAGGGACAGGAGGCAGGAGCAGCCCGGGCTTGAGCCTCACCACTCCCCGGCCAAAACAGCAGGCTGAGTACAAGGGAACACATAAGCAGCATTGCAGGAAAAAAGAGGGTGAGATGGATGTACTTGAATCCCCTTCTCAGAGAAACAGGGATGCTGAGAGCTACAAATGGACATGGGTGCTCCTGCGGTGGGACAGTGCTTTGGTGCTCTCTCAGGGAAGTCTATAAAACCCAGGCACGTGTTGAGACACACCTGCTCTCTGACCCTTCTCTTCTGATTTTTGGAGACAATTTCCCAGTGGGGAAAAAACATGTAAGGCTGTAGCTCTTTTGGCATCAAGCTCATTAACTTGGGACCATTGAAACTGCAGGGGACACAGAAGTAAATAAGCAAACCAAAGCACTGGGAAAAGCAGTCCCGGTAAAATATTTGGTAAGGGTTTAAAGTGGTTAACACTGTTCCTCACAGACTCGGTATAACATCCCTCATGACAAACTGTATCTCCTTTTCTGCCTTCAGATCTTCGGGACAAAATCCTGCCCTCGCTGAAGTCAATAGCACAAATCCCACACAGCAATTGTGCACATATCCACATGTGTACTATATATTTGTGGACAATCTGCTCTTTACTTCCCCACTGTGTGGTGTTCTCAACACACAACAGGCTTGGGCTAGAAGGGCCCCTTGTATGGGTAAATTACAGTCTGTTCTAAACTACTGTATTTCACATAGACTGGTAGGACGCCATGCTTATTAAAAACCTGAGCGAATAGTGAAGTGGTAAATTCTTCAAGTTTGTTACAAAAGATTTGTGTCATGTTTCCTCAAGGACTGAATTTTAAAAGACAGGGTCTTACTTTTCCACGGACTAACTCAAGCACTATGGGCCTCTGTAAAGCTTCCAGATACTCCTTCCCGATGATCTTCTCTGTGCTTTTTCCTTTGAAGATGTTTCTAGCAGCTGGACGTTCATTCACATTTTCAACCTGAACATCTTTTATCTAGCAAAGTAAAAGCAGAAAAATTAATGTAGAGAGCAGTGTAGAATTGGCCTGGAGTAGGCTAGATAGACTAAATCACATAATAAATGTTCTTTATTTCTTCATTTCTGGTTCTGATTATTAATCTTCTATGATTACTATGTCTACGTTTACAAAATAAGCCAGCGCTCTCCACTGGGGAAATAAGTGCCAGAAAACCTCACCATAAAGCTAAGTACTAAACCCAGTTTCTATTCAGCAAATGTCATGATTTGTAGGTAGAACTGAAGGCTTCAGACAACATACATTGCCTCTTCGGTAAGCGCTTGCACATCAGCTGTTTGAAGCTACAGGTGCTGCATGAAGCAATTTCAAAATATAGGAGATATTCTGAAATTCTGGCTTATGATGTTAGATACACACTTGTGAAATCTTATTCAATAGGAATCAGATCATCAAAGCAGCTGGGTTTAGTTGATGACACTAGAGAATAAAAGGTTTAGCTCATGTTCTGAAAGTTTGTTCTCTGAGATTAGATTAGCAGCTAGATAAGTGCAGAAAAGATTGTGTATGTTTTAAGTTGTCTGATGGCATTAATTACCGTAATTTTGATCAGCTGGTCATCATCATTGTCAGGATTTCTCCATAAGAGGTTGACATCCACACCAGAAGAAATCCGATATCCTGCACTTCTCTGCAGTGATGCTTTCACCCCATCAACATAGACTTCGGCTGAGTAAGCAAACTTATATAGCTTGTCATTATTCAGGCTTGGTCCAGTAGTGTGCCCTGTTTGGAAAGCAAAAACAAACAGCATTTTGGAATTGACTAACTCACATAATCTACCATTTTTCCTAAGAAACACCTTTAGAAAAATTAAAAATTTAATTACAAACAAAAGACTTGTGGGACTGACCCTGCTACTTTTGATTACAGAGGCTGTCCCACTGAAGCAGCTGAGGTTTTTTTGTGATTGACACCGATCTTACATATTTAGCCTAAGAATGGTCACAAAATCCTTTCTTCTAGCTCTTCACTTGAAGGCTGTCAGATTATTTTCTTCAGCTATGTTAGCATATTTATTAGCAATATGTTACAAATTAATCCAAAATTATTTGCAACTCAAAATACTGCAATTAATCACACAATTAATGTGCTTAGCAATGTGAAATGCATTGATGTAATTTGTTGGAGCTAACAGAAATTGTTCTCTGCATCTCTTGCACTTTTATTAGGAATCTTTCCCTTGAGAGTCTTGTCCAAGGGAGACATGAAGGTAATGAAAACATTAAGAATGCATTTTTTAGATTAAATAATTCAGCTCTTGTTCTTTAACCTCAATAATTGTCCCCGTCGCTGTGTCTCTGCTATTAATTGATGTATTTTAAGGAACATAAAAGGGAAGGAAGGAAAAAGAAGCTGGCTGTACACAAAGGGCTCTTAATGTTCTCAAAGCAAATACACATACAGTGACCTTAGGTGCTATCTGTAAGCAGCACGGCACTAGCCTCACACACCCAAATGCTGCACCACTGAATCCACTGGGAATTTCTTCATGGAGTTCAGGAGGTACAGAGCAGAAACAACAAGTTCACAACAGAGTTAATCTAAGAAACACAAAGTGCTGTCCTCAGGGAGATGCATCTCAGTCTTATGACAAGAGCAGGGAAAGGTGAGGGAAAGAAGAAATATCTATCACAACATCTCACACAAATTCTTAAACATGCTGTAATGCAATCAGTGTCTTCAAAGTCCCCTGCAGAGATTCATCAGGCTATCTGGATTTATGTTACATCCCCTTGTTTTATATGACTCACTCAAATAAATTTCAAATCACTGCATTGATAAAAAGCAAAACCAGACTTACTTCACTTTAATATTTTAAAACCCAGTTAAATGGGTGCCCAGGGCAGTTCCATCATGGCTGGATGGATATATTCTGCAGTTCTCAAAGAGTCCAAAAGCCCTGTCTCATTAAGATTTTGCTCACTTCCTTCCCCTGTTCATCCAGATACCATGGCAGTGGATTAAGGTCAGCTTCAAAGAACCTTTCCCTGAGCAAAACAGACACTCCACCAAGTTTGGCCTGCAAGTTGTGTAAACTGGCAAAGCTACAGAACTAAATGGAGTTACACTTCATGCCAGCTGGGGATGTGGTGCAGCAAGTTTGGTGATCCCAGCAGGAGCAGCCTGTTCACATGTGAGAGGCCAAAGCTGTAACTATCGATTTTTCTTCCAGGGAGGCGGGAGGATTCATTCAATGGGGCTCCTCTGGTTTCGCATTTCTTGCATGTCTGATTTAAAACAAAGTCACCAAGGGACACACAACCCTTCCTGCAGGTTTACTGTGAACTTCCTAGCCACTTCCCCAATTCCCCCCACTCCTACCAGCTTTGAGTAGAGGATGAGTAGAGTAGAGGATGCTCAGTGCCTGCTCAGAGGTGGCTATACCTTTCAGGGACACTCCTGGTTCCTTGCAGTCCCTTGGAGCCAGCTGTTTCCTGGTTCAACATGCCCTTCATTTGCAGCAGAAACCGCAGTGCAAAGGACTTAGTATGGGCTGAGATTTTAGGAATACCACCCACTAGGTGCATTCTAAATGCAGCCCCATCTAAAGAAAAGAAGTGGGGGAATAGCATATCCAAGAGAAATTATCTGAGTGCTCAGTGACAAGTGTATGATTAGTTAAGGTGGAGGACGTCACGGTTTTGCTCCCTCCCTATTTTAAGTTAAAAGTACCTTTCACCTACCCTCTTCCTTTCCCCACAGCTGAACACATACATGGTTTTTTGTCTTTTAGAAGTTTCTTTAAGAGTTCCTTCCCTCTTCCTCCCTTTTAGCATTTGCTTGTCCCCACATACAAAAGAGCTGTTCCATCCTAAAGGAAACAGACGAGCAAATGATGCAGCAGCTTCTTGGAAGTGTCATGGAAGAAACGAATAATTGCAAAGTATCCCTGGGAGCTAGAAGAATATTAGGTTTTGAAAGCTTTCACCATTTCACACATAGAAAACACTGCAGGAGCCAGGGCAGGAGACACCTTTAGTTGCCAGACTGGGAAAGGGTAGGCCAACAGTGGATCATGATAAGAGAAGCACCAGGGATGAGGCAGTATTGAAAGCAGTCTCAAAGAGTAAGCATTTATCCTGGTGGAAATGAGGAAGCCAAGAGAGACAACTGAATAGCGTGGTCAGGCTGAGAGGTGAGGGGGATCTTGACACATGAGAGACAGAGACACAGGGTCACTGACCAGAACCAGTATTCAAAACAGCACAACTAAAATTCCATGCCAACTTTCACGAAGAAAGCACCAGTACTATTTTAAAAGGAATATTCCAACACCTTTCTGACAGAAACTTTACTTAATAAAAAGCCTACATTTTAGAAGCTCCTTCCTTTGTATTCAGCACTGCACTCGAATCCTTGCTGCCTGTGCAGCCATTGACATTTCAGCTGATGGCAAGTGTCCCACTGCCTGAGAAGGGAGGAGAGACTGACACAGACTGCCATCAGCCCAGCCATACTCTCTTGGGGTCAGAAGTGCTGCTTCCAAGGTGGAGTGAATAACACATAGTTTGACTAGTAATGTTAAGTGTCTGTCATTAAGGGTAACATGCCAAGTCTATAATTAAATCATGATACTGTATAATACAGAAGGTTACACTGCATGAGTAGAGACAGCTGTCAAGTCCTGTGCCTTTTATTAATACATATGGCATGCACAGCATGTGTGTCTCTAACTACTTGCTAGCTCTACCTTCATAAATCATATTTGCCACTGTCCCTGATACCAGATAGCTTTAAAAAGCAAACCCCATCCACTTATTTGAAAACATTTTTCAAGTGGAACTGCAGTAGGAGAGTTGTATGTGTGCTGACCTACCTGAACTGAATAGAATAATGTTTCAATATTTCCAAAAGGCAGCATGGCCTGATGAAAAGCTAAAACACTAATCCTAATCCCAGCTCTTATACTGAGGCCCTAAGTGGCCTTTGGGCCAGTAATTTAGCTCTCAATCTCTCTGCACAAGAGAGAGATGAAATCTGGCAGAGCTGAAGGGATGACTAATTAAAGAGAAAATGCTTGCTCAGTATCCTGGGGGTGTACAAGCAAGTATTTCTTCAAACTGAGAAGCTCTGCTTAATTGATATTAAGGGGAAGCTGGGAAGACCAGATACCAGAAATGTGGCGCACTGGTACCTAGCCATAAACTGAACTTGGCAGTCTCACAAAATAAGATCACAGGTAAAGGCACTGCCTACAAACGTCTCTCCTTTGTAACTCCTGTCATGAGGGTGTATAAAGGCAGGGAGGAAGGAAGGTTGCTGCTCTGTGCATACACAGTGTTCTGAATTCCCTGCAGGAAGCAGGAGGTGGCATCCATGAGAGCACCCCTACAGCCTTTATAACAGCTTAGTGCAGGATGGCGTGTCTCCCCTGCTTCTCATCATGATGAAGACATCCTCAATTAACTAAAAACTCAGCTCATGTTATTAGGTTGCTGTTCCTCTAAATTTAATGTGAGGTTGTACATGAAGACTCACTACTAAAGACACCTTTCCTTGCTTTGTACACTGGCACTGCTGAAGCAGACAGTCTCCAAGATTTCATACCCTTGACTTTGTCAGGACACCTGAGTAAAGCTCTACTCACAGAGCTTCTGCAGACACCCAGATTCTCAAGACATAATACAGAGCAAGTTTCTCATTAAGTTAACGGGATGCTTCTTACTGACTTGAGTGGTAGCTGAGTCAACTGCTCAGAAGCTGAAACCTGGAGAGCCCTAAGCACTTCCTGGCTCTGCTCCACCAGAGCACTCTGTGTGTTTAACTTTTGAGCATGTGAAAAGTCCCTTTCAAGTCGGTGCCCCCACAGTATGTCCTGATTAAGGAAGGTCAAGATCCCTGATCTCCTGGTCACACCACTGGCCCTGTGCACTTGAAAATACTGTCTCCTCCATCACCTCTGCTGAGAATAATGCCACAAGCCCTTAAACCTAACTACTAAATGCATCTTGTATTACTCAAGTATGCCTGAGTAAAGCTGATAATTTTTGAGACAAAACAGATCTGCATACACACCCTGGTTATGCCTCTGGTGAGGCAGAAGCTGAACCAAGCCCAGTACAGACCTACCTTTAACAGAGGCTGAGTAGGTGGAAATGATGCAAAGGAACAGCACGGTAAGAAGAATCATGCTGGACTCTGCCGAGCTCCTGACTGCAGCATGAAGTGTGAGAACTTCCAAGAAGTGAGCTGAGAGTGGAGATTGCAGAGAGAGCCACAGGCTCGGCCTCACTGTTTATCTAGATGTAGTAAAGGTCAGATTCCAAATTCCACACTCAGGTACTAAGTTCATGAAAGGACTTCCAGTTAATTATTAAGAACTAAGGTAACTGGCAGTTTCTACCCCATTTTATCGATCACCTCGGCTTTCATCTCTGAATACTGAGCCCACACAGACCCATTTCTGAGCAACAGAGCCCACCTCCAGTGTTGGAAGAACCAGGAGATCCTGCCACCACTCCTCACTCTGAACGAAAGGGTGATCGGTCTGTTGCTGCCAGGAGCTGGATCCTGACCACTGTCTCCACTGTCTTGCATCATCTGTCATCATCTCTGTGAGTAACTGCAGAAGTAGATGTTTTTCAAGGGTCTTCCTGGAAGCAGAGGTACATGGGATTTATCAGTGCCATCCCAAAAACTGATTCCACTTCATTACAGACTCAGATGTGATGTCAGTACCTGCTACATTGTACCATACCAAATCAATGTTCTTTCTTTCAGCAGCCCCAGCCCCCATCTTACATCATTGCATTGCAGAGGTTAGAGACTGAAAGATGAGATAAAACAAAGACATTTTGTCCCATCCCAGTGAAGGGTACCTGCTTGGCAAGGTCTGGGAGCAGGGCAAACCAAGGCCTTTCCCCTTTTCTTGTGCTTCACCACCTCCCTTGAGAAGGCCCTGTATGACTAACCCACACACTGCCCCGTCTCCTCTGACTGTAAATGCCAGGCCCTCTCACACCAAGCTCACAGCCACAGGGCTCGTTAAAGGATGCCCCTCAGGCGTCAGTAGGGCAGCAGGCCAACCCCCGTGTTTCTTGGCACACCCTGGCACACAGCCCGCGAGGCTGCATGCCTCTGCCCCAGCACACAAAGCCTTCCCAGCTCTGTGAGGAGGGAGGATCTGCTCCTGCTTGTAAAGGAAACACACAAGTGAGCCATCAACACTGTCTTCCACTCCACTTCCACAGGTGGCTTTCACGTGACTGCAATCTACTAACACCCCACCCCAGCAAGTGCCACCCCAGACTGCATTTAGATGCTCCCAGAGGGCCACTTCTGCCGCCACATCCTCTGTAAGGGATGGTAAAGTGAGAACAGCTTTCACCTTGAGTGGTATAAATGCCTCTTCTGTTTTCTTGTGGTAAAAGAGAAGTCAAAAACTGTGGATGCCAATCATTGCCCAGCAGTGGGAAACAACAGGCCCACGCCACTGCTTCACCCCCATGCTCATCTGCGCCTTGTGGAAGTTCCCCCTGGCCCTCCTCCTGTATTTTGTTTGTGTGTGTGCACACGTGGGAGGGAGGAGATTAGGAAACCCCAGGGGTCTGCTATTGCTTCTTCCCCTTTTGTGGTTGGTTCTGCTGCCTTCCCAGCACAGGTTGTAACACGCTCCCAACTTCAAGGGACTGAGGCAGAGGACTCCTTTTGCTGCATTTAGTAAACAAGGAGCTTGCCAGGTTTTCTGTGCTGTTTTGAAAAAAAATAAGGACACTATCTTGGTGCAAAACCAACTCTGTCTAGAGAAAGACCAGAGATATGGATCCTACTTTGGAAAAGCAGCATTGACACTTTACTCAGAAGGGGGAGTTGATCTTGGTCTGAAACCTGGACAAGAGCAATTGTCCTCTTTATATGCTCTAGGGACACGAGAAATGTATTTCTTTCTTCAAATAAAATATTTTTTTTTAAAAAGGCCTCTCTTAGAATATCTCTGGCCAGATCCCTGCTGATGTAAATCCACATCTCTTTGGACACCACTGTAGCAGTGCCAATTACAGAACTAAGGATGTAACTGCCATGTAAAGAAATTTTGTACATACATTTCCATGTGCACACACCTTGACACACCCATAGGCATACCTACTAACGCACACTTGCTGTGCTCTTCAGACATCTTAGAAACAGGAGGCCTGAACCTCACCTCAGTTATGGCCAGAGTTAATCAGCAGTGACTTCCTTTCAGTCAGATTACACCAGTGAAACCAGCGCTGTGCCCACCAAAGTCCACACCATGCAGAGGTTGCAGGATCAGCCCCTCATGGATGCTTCACGCCATGCTGTCATATGGACTAGGGTCAAAGTATTCCTGCTGCTGCACATCTTCCAGAGTCCAAACTATAGGGCTCATATCTTTATACAGCCTAATAAAATTAATGAGATTTCCTCCCATGTTCTGAGGTCAACAAAATGTTTCTTTCTGCCTTCTCTTCTCAAGCAACAGCAGGAAGATCTTGCTTTTCAACTCAAACCTTCAGGTGTGAGCACCAAAGTACCCAAGAGCACTTCAACCTTCAGCTGGTGCCCATGTGCCCCCAGCTCCCAGTGTTTGGGTGAATAAGACCCCCCTGTTTCTGCCGCAGGGGGTTAGAGGTGCCCATCCAAGACACTGGCCAGAGCAGTTTTTCACCTCAAGCCCTCCTCAAGAGTGCTGCAGCCAGAACCAGCCCACAGGGATTAATGTCATTGTCTACACCTGAGCCTCCCCTGAGTATCTTTTTTCTTCTCCACGCTCTGCCGCTTGAGCCACAGCTTTAAGCTGTGGAGTATTTAGTTCTTTCTGTTGCTGGGTGGGGGGGGTAACTCACCACTTGGATCAGCATCTCGAAGAAGTCATGTTAAGGATCTATCAAAATAATGAAATTCAGGCAGCTCTTTCTCAGTATTTGCAACTGCTCAGGTCTTCATTTCGCTTTGTCCCTGCCTGGCATTTGGCAGACTTCAGAAAACATTGCATTACCCTGTGTCGGTGTCTGAGGACACAGGATGAGCAATACTGACGCTTTGCAGAGTGCACCGTGAGAAAAACAAACTGTGTAAGCAGTTTCTTCATTCTAGGAAAAAGCACATCTGAATATTATGTGATTTTGTCAGATGTCTTTTACTTTTTTAAAAAAATGGGCTTCTGTTGGTAACTCATCTGCTACCTTTCAATGGCCAAAAAACACCAAAGGATTCTCCACAGGGAGACTGGTGCATTTGGACTTACGTGATGCTGGCGTGTCAAGCTAGATATGAATACTAACTTGAGTGAGGTTTTAAATAGACCCCAGCAAATGCAAATCTAGCTATTTTTAAAGTAATGCACTGAATCGGAATCACAAATTAGATCAAATACTACAGCAAATATTGAATTCCAGCAGCAGTTGAAAGGTCAGTGTCTCACTATAGTGACACCGTACAGTTTTGTGAGTGCAACACAGCTGTAGTGAACCTGAAACCAGCACTAAAACTGTACGAGTGTGTATATCTGGCACCAATGAAACCTGAGATAAACACCGATGCACATGAAAAGGGGATTATGGTAGCACACGCTCGTGTGTTTGCTAACTTTGTGTGCCTCGTTAACCAGGGGCAAACAGACATCTACATACTCAGGCTGCCCAAAATACATTGTTCCCATAGAATATAATCCCAGTCTCCAGAACNTGCGGGGTGGGACACGGCCCTGCGGGGTGCCTGCGGCCGGCCCTGTGCAGTCATGAGGCCCTATGGCGTGTCTGTGTACCGATCCACGTGTGCGTGCGTGTGTATATATGTATGAGTCTGTGAGCCTGTATACACGCACGCAGGTGTGCGCGCAGGGCTCGGTGTGTGAAGGCCCTAAGACAGCGAAATCGGGATGTGCCAGCAAAACGTCCGCTGGTTTTCTGGTGTCCTGTGTGTTTCTTGTGGCTCCTATCACTGTAGGAAGCCAGGGGGTTGCTGTTTCCTGCCTGTTGTAGATGCAGTGTTCTCCGGTGAAGTTGTCTTTGGGGAATTGTGTGGGTGTCGAGCACAGGGGAGCTGCTAGTGTGGAAAAATTGTGCTTGCCATTGGAAAGAAGAGGTTATAGTTGTAATTGATTTGAATTGAGAGTGTTTTGCTGAGTAACAGTTTAATGTGTTCATCCTTTTACTTGCTGTGTTTGTCCACTGACAGTGGCCGCTGTCACTGCCCAGTGTCTTCTGTTTTCAGAAGAAGTAAAAACTAATTTTGAAGCGGTACAGCTCGTTCACACTTCTTTTTTTTTTTACCCCAAATGGCTNGGCCTCTCTTAGAATATCTCTGGCCAGATCCCTGCTGATGTAAATCCACATCTCTTTGGACACCACTGTAGCAGTGCCAATTACAGAACTAAGGATGTAACTGCCATGTAAAGAAATTTTGTACATACATTTCCATGTGCACACACCTTGACACACCCATAGGCATACCTACTAACGCACACTTGCTGTGCTCTTCAGACATCTTAGAAACAGGAGGCCTGAACCTCACCTCAGTTATGGCCAGAGTTAATCAGCAGTGACTTCCTTTCAGTCAGATTACACCAGTGAAACCAGCGCTGTGCCCACCAAAGTCCACACCATGCAGAGGTTGCAGGATCAGCCCCTCATGGATGCTTCACGCCATGCTGGCATATGGACTAGGGTCAAAGTATTCCTGCTGCTGCACATCTTCCAGAGTCCAAACTATAGGGCTCATATCTTTATACAGCCTAATAAAATTAATGAGATTTCCTCCCATGTTCTGAGGTCAACAAAATGTTTCTTTCTGCCTTCTCTTCTCAAGCAACAGCAGGAAGATCTTGCTTTTCAACTCAAACCTTCAGGTGTGAGCACCAAAGTACCCAAGAGCACTTCAACCTTCAGCTGGTGCCCATGTGCCCCCAGCTCCCAGTGTTTGGGTGAATAAGACCCCCCTGTTTCTGCCGCAGGGGGTTAGAGGTGCCCATCCAAGACACTGGCCAGAGCAGTTTTTCACCTCAAGCCCTCCTCAAGAGTGCTGCAGCCAGAACCAGCCCACAGGGATTAATGTCATTGTCTACACCTGAGCCTCCCCTGAGTATCTTTTTTCTTCTCCACGCTCTGCCGCTTGAGCCACAGCTTTAAGCTGTGGAGTATTTAGTTCTTTCTGTTGCTGGGTGGGGGGGGTAACTCACCACTTGGATCAGCATCTCGAAGAAGTCATGTTAAGGATCTATCAAAATAATGAAATTCAGGCAGCTCTTTCTCAGTATTTGCAACTGCTCAGGTCTTCATTTCGCTTTGTCCCTGCCTGGCATTTGGCAGACTTCAGAAAACATTGCATTACCCTGTGTCGGTGTCTGAGGACACAGGATGAGCAATACTGACGCTTTGCAGAGTGCACCGTGAGAAAAACAAACTGTGTAAGCAGTTTCTTCATTCTAGGAAAAAGCACATCTGAATATTATGTGATTTTGTCAGATGTCTTTTACTTTTTTAAAAAAATGGGCTTCTGTTGGTAACTCATCTGCTACCTTTCAATGGCCAAAAAACACCAAAGGATTCTCCACAGGGAGACTGGTGCATTTGGACTTACGTGATGCTGGCGTGTCAAGCTAGATATGAATACTAACTTGAGTGAGGTTTTAAATAGACCCCAGCAAATGCAAATCTAGCTATTTTTAAAGTAATGCACTGAATCGGAATCACAAATTAGATCAAATACTACAGCAAATATTGAATTCCAGCAGCAGTTGAAAGGTCAGTGTCTCACTATAGTGACACCGTACAGTTTTGTGAGTGCAACACAGCTGTAGTGAACCTGAAACCAGCACTAAAACTGTACGAGTGTGTATATGTGGCACCAATGAAACCTGAGATAAACACCGATGCACATGAAAAGGGGATTATGGTAGCACACGCTCGTGTGTTTGCTAACTTTGTGTGCCTCGTTAACCAGGGGCAAACAGACATCTACATACTCAGGCTGCCCAAAATACATTGTTCCCATAGAATATAATCCCAGTCTCCAGAACCGACTCCTGTAATAGGGCAGCATTCTTTCATGAAGTTATCTGGCGGCGAAAGAACGCTGCCCTTCGCTGGGTATTGACACCGGAGTTTAAAAAGCTAATTGTCGGTGGCCTTTAAAAATAGGAAGCACGAAGGCGCGTACCTCTCTTGAGGGGGCGGAGGGAGCACAGCACTGCCGGGGGACCTCTGCAGCTACAAATCTGCCCTGAGGAATGCCACCAGTTAAAAATACTTCGCTGGCCCCTGCGTGAACTCAGCGGTGCCATCAGAACCATTAGATAAAAATAAGCTTTTCTTCCTTTTCGCTGTCCTTTATCCCCACGGAGCCCCTACAGCCACGGCTGGCGGGGGTTGGGGAGCCCTGACACTGTCCGCCGCTGGGGGGCGCGCTGCCCGGCGGCTCCCCGAGGCCGCCGCCCGGCTCTGTCGCGCAGGCGCGGCTCCGCCCCCTCCGNGCTTGCCATTGGAAAGAAGAGGTTATAGTTGTAATTGATTTGAATTGAGAGTGTTTTGCTGAGTAACAGTTTAATGTGTTCATCCTTTTACTTGCTGTGTTTGTCCACTGACAGTGGCCGCTGTCACTGCCCAGTGTCTTCTGTTTTCAGAAGAAGTAAAAACTAATTTTGAAGCGGTACAGCTCGTTCACACTTCTTTTTTTTTTTACCCCAAATGGCTTTAGTGTTTAAAATTACATTTCTCTAACAGGCTGCCATAGTTATATCACAAGATATGCCTTTGATTTTTTATGTTTGTGTACATACACTGCTAATGCTTTTTTTTCAGTGTGATTTCCTACTTCTATGCTGTTGTTCTTTCATGAAGTTTTTAATTAGAAACTATTCAATACCTGCAGATCTAGCAGGCAGAGTTTTAGACTATCAGAATATAGGTTATACTCTCTCTAGTATTTTCTATGTTACTGTTTGCAGAGGCTTTAAACAAACAAAAAAGGCCTTCTCTTACTATTATTATTTACTCAGGTGTTGAGTGTTATTTGTTTGAGATGAGTTTCTTGTTAATGACATTCATATCACTTTGTTTCGTAGAGAATTGGTGTGCACAAAACTTGTTCTTAATGAAATATCTGGCATGTGCTGAGAAACAAGTCAGAAAACCCGGCCAAAAGCTAATGTCATCCGGAACACCCACAGACAGGCCAGAGGTGCCGATGGAAAATACCCTGTTCCCTGAAGTTCCTGATGTGGAGGGAAAGGCAAAGGCAAGTGACGATCCGGTAGGCAGACTGGAGGCAGGCTCGGGCAAGGAAGAATGCCTTGAGTCCATGTCCAAGAGGCAAAGGAAGAAGCTGCTGAAGCAGAAGCAGTGGGAAGAACAGAAAGATCTGCGGAGGTATGGTTTGCAAAGTAGCTTCCCATGGTTCACATATAATGTTTAGTACTAACATTGACAACGTGTCAGCAGAATTTGTTTGTGAATTGCTTCAGCAAATCAAGGCAGTTGAACCAGTTTTCTCCCACACCAGGTTTAAAGCAGTAGCCCCAGGCTACATTTCGTCTGCACTTGAAGAGGCTGTAAAGGTAAGCATACCCTCCTCATACTGGAATTGTTCCTCAGCTTGAAGAGGATGTCAGGAGGGATTCAAACGTGCATGTTTTTGATTTGTCGGAAGGGAGAGAAAATGTGTGGCCTTGTTCCTTTCTGAATGGGCTGTGCCTCTTTCCCTGGTGCTGTCAGACTTGAGAATCTTAAAAAGACACTGAATAAAAGCAGCTACATGTGATACACGAAGTGGTGTGCTACAAGTTACGTTGATTTATATAATCTGTTGGAATAGTTTGGAAAGACGGTGAGCTTCTGTTCTGTTGTGTTGAGAGAAAGTGTATCTGCAAATGTGTTGATGGTGGTTTATTCCTGTCCTGCTGACTGCCAAGTGCTCCTTCCCGAGACAGTGGTTGTTGCTGTCTCTGAAATTTGATCTCCCAACTGCCTGCTCCTGACAGGAGGATGGAACAATTTCTTCAGAAGCCTTTTGAAAAACTGTTCAGTGAAACAGGATGTAAATTGCCTTCCTCATTCTGATTCTGATACTGTGATTTTGTCAATCTTTTTGGTTAGTTCCGTTACAAGATGTGACTCAGAGCATCCTTAAATCTGTGAGACTCCCAGTATTGATTCAACTGAATTTGTGTCAAATGTCTGTCTTTGTAGGTATTTACAGAACTTCACAAAGATGGGAGTGTGTTTTGTGCTGGTCTCAGTGTAGCACAAATGCAGCCAACAGGCTGAGTTTAAACTACCAGAGCCACAGGACAACCACTTTGGCCCTAGAAGTCTGCATCTGTGTGCATAACATGGTACCTCAGCAGACTTGGCAGCACTTTTGAGGATTGATTTGTTTGTTTACTTAGGCAGAAACGAAAAGAAAAACGCCAGAAGAGAAAACTAGAACGTCAGTCAAAATTGGATTCCAGTAGTGAGGGGAATGACAGAAAATGCATGCGCAGGGAAGTTGTTCCTAGCACACTTCGCCTCATTGTGGACTGCAGCTTTGATGACCTGATGGTGTTAAAGGTAAAAGGAACTTCAGATTGACTAGGCATATTTAATTTTCTTAAATATAAACTGTATATCTTCAGGAATTTCCCGTGGGTTAAAGACTGAGTATTGTCACAGTGATAAACCTGCTTAATTCCTCAGATTAATTCTGTATGTTAATTAAATCCCTGTGATGTTTTTTTTCCTAGAATAATGCAAATCAAGCACATGCATAGAGGTGTCTAAGTAGACTTGTGTGGAAGATGTGTGTGTCTCCTTGTCAGCATAACCCCTTCACAGTGGGTGTTTTTTCTCTCAGGATCTGATGCCCACACTCTCTGAGTAGTCACTTTTGCCAGTTAAAAGCTTCCTTTTTCTCTCTTTAGCTTCTGACTGGCTCATGATAAAGCATTTTGTGATGGTCTGTAATGAAGGACTAAGTAAAACCAAATTGTGTTGTGTACAGGATGTTAAGAAGCTCCACAAGCAGATTCAGAGATGTTACGCAGAAAACCGCAAGGCGTTCCATCCTGTGCAGGTATGTTTGAACAAACTGAACACTGACTGTTGCCAAGTACCAAACATGAGAACTGTAGTAGGAAAAAAATATTTAAGCTGCCTCTTCCATAAGAAAATGACTTCTGTTGTAACACCCACGTTATAAATATACCCCTGTATATGGAACAGTATGTGCATGCAGATGAGAAGTGCCCCATCCAGGCGTGCCACTAAGATACTGTTGATATTCTCAGTTTTATCTGTGGCAGATTTTTAAAAAAAAGGTCACTGTAAGTGCAAATTTGTCTGTTAAATGTTATCACTAACTATATGAATATGATCCTAGTACTGCTTCCATCTAAAAAATATTAAGAGTTTTAGCTGACAGTTAAGGGTAGCAAGAGGAAACACACTGTGGAAAGTTAACATGTCTGTATTTTGTACCTCTTGTTTGTTCTGTTTGAAGTTTTATTTGACCAGCCATGGAGGACAGTTGAAGACCAACATGAACGAAAATGACAAAGGATGGGTGAATTGGAAGGTGAATAATTGAGTATTTCTGTAAAAAGTTAAAGTCTTGATTAGTCTCTATAGTTGTTAACTATATTGTTAGTTGTGAAGAACATGATTTTTTTCCACCTGGGTTTTTCTAATACATGACAGCAATAGCATATTTGAAAAAGTGTGGCTTTTTGTCCTTTTAATTGATTTAACTTAAATAAGCCAAAGACTGCTTCTCTTGAATCTAGATTTGATTTTTGCTTGAAAAACTACACACAGATCTATTTTTACTTGTTTTTATTGAATAAATTCCATGCTTGATAGACTAAGCAGGACTCCTTGATTTAGGCAGTTCCAGCAGTTGTCTGTCTTGACAGTGCTCTTTTTTTCTTGTCCAAAATAAGACTTTCAAGTCATGATGTGATTCTCTCATGTGCACCTTCACTTCCATCATGTTGCCTCAGCACTGAAATGTTCTTGAGAGAAGTAGCTTCTCTTACGGTCAAACTCATGTTGGTTTTCCTTGTGACTCCCTGTTAAGCCACTATTCCAACAACTTCAAAGGAAGAGCATTTAGAATAAATAAAAGCAGTCCTGTTTTCAGCAGTTCTTGTGCAATAGCTGCTTCAGGAGAGCATAGCATAAACCTCTCCTACCAGACAATTAATATTAACTAAGCATTTGCTTCTGGGTTCACTTTTTTTAGTGGACTTGAAAATTATTTGGATCCGTAGGAGAAATATGGTAACGTTTGAAGGGAATCACAAGAACTTAAGGATTGGTGAAGTTCTTTTGGGGTTTCAGAAAATTTCCTGTTTTTTCAAATCAGTGCTATAGGATGGGATTGTTTATGCAGAACATTATTCTGCACTGTGCTACGTATTTGAACATGAAGGAGGAATGTGGAATGACCGCATACTGTTGGATTTATTGTTGCCAGTCCCATCTTGGGTCTGTAAAGCTTGGCCAGCAATTAATCAGCTGAATGTAACTTCTTTTAACTACCTTTTTTTGAGGATATCCAAATTAGAACAGAGCACTACAGTGAGCTAATAAAGAAAGAAGACCTAGTATATCTTACCTCAGATTCCCCAGATGTTCTCAGAGAGCTTGACGAGAAGAAAGCCTATGTGATTGGAGGACTGGTGGATCACAATCACCATAAGGTAAACTGTGGGTCTGTTTCTTTGCAGCTCTTTTTTTTTTTTGGCACCTTATTTGACATTACTGTTCACGTGTAAACTAACATAAATAATAACAAGAAAACTTCAAAAAATAATTCCAAAAAATGTTGAATAAATGTGAAAAAAGCCTGTGGTGGTAGCAGTGACTTGTGTTCCAGAGTTTTTTTATCCTTTACTCTTCCACTGAAAAAATACCGTGTGACTACAACCTGAATAACTTTGTACTTTAACATAAGCTCACCTGTAAAACAGGCTATGGCTGGTGGTTCTAGAGCTGCAAATGTGAGAACAGGTTTCATTTACAGTCCTTTTGACCACAGGTCACAGTGTGACATATATAGAAAGTAGTGAGTTTTCCAGAGGTTGTAGCCCTTGAGGCAGGTACTGTCTAACCGGGGTAAGTTTCTTTTTGTATCCAGCTTCTGAAGCAACATCATGGCAGCACAGGTGAACCTCCTGCCAGAAAATCGTACTCACAGTAAATCTCTGTGGGCTGATCTGAAACAGTGATTCTCAATCCACTTGTTTTGGTGTCTTTTCCCCAGGGAATTACTTACAAAAAAGCTGTAGAGCAGGGAATTGGTCATGCACAGCTCCCACTTGGAAACTTTGTCAAAATGAACAGTCGGAAAGTGTTAGCCGTCAATCATGGTGAGTTCTAAATCATAAAATAACTACATTATTTTAGAATATACCTGTGATAGTCACAGTTCAAACCCTCTGCACTGCAGATACCTAAACCGTGGTTTATTATGTTGATATTTCTTGAATTTAGTTGCCTTCAGAATACACAAACTGCCCTGACCTTTAAATATTATAGATATGGTTACATGTAAATGATGGTGTCTTAGCCGTTTAGAAGTGCACATTGTATCCTGTTGGCTTGTCTGAGGATTACTTGTGGCTTTCTTACCATCCTGGTCTTGTTTCCAGGCTTACTATATAAGTGAGCAAAATGTGGTAAACTATCCAACATTGTATTTTATTGTATTGTACATATTTTGTGCCAAGGGAGGATGGATGTTTGTGATGTTTTCACCTCTCTGGACAGCTTTGTTCAGCAGTAACTGCCTCAGTACCTGTAGACTTTCCTCAGTTGGTATCAGCAGTACTCCAACTGCTGAGCTTTCATAACTGTATTTTTACCTGATTTTCTGGCTGTGATTGAAGTATTCAATTGCTTAACCAAATGTTGAATCCACTCCTTTTAAACTTTCAGCTTTAGCATTAGATTGTCTTTCAGTGTCATTAAACAAAAATACTTGCAAAATGGAGCCTACTCAGACCTTCATGGAAATTTTTGACATGGTGTTGAAGTCTTTATTCCCCACAATGTGCCCCACTGCAAATTCTTTAGTTTATCTTCCCTTGCTTTATTTCAATTTTTTTTTTGTAACACATTGCTTAATGATAACCTTATTTTCTTAAAGTGCTGTTGATTAATGAGGTTGGCATTTTCATGATAGTAACAGTTATTTAAGCATGGAAGAGAATATAATATGTCACAGGACCTAAAAATTATCAAACCCTATGTATTTTTAAGATTTACATGTTTCTAAAATAGGATCTTTAACTGTTGCTTTATACAGAAAGAAAGAGCTAATTATAGCTAATTATAGGAGGGGTAAAAACCTTTGTTAAAGTGCATCTACAGCAGGATTCCTGTCAAACATGTGGAAGCATTGGTGCCTGTGCAGAAGGCACTGGTGAGACTGAAGTACTGGGGGGACCTTTCTCTCAGTCCCTGAGAGAAATACTGTCATGCAGCTGGAGACTCAGAGTCTTGGCTGAGGCTTCAGGCTGCAGCAGTAGCAGAATTGCCTTGTCTGTTCCTGCCTGCATTTCATCAGCTCTGCTCTGAAGGTGCCACAAGAGAATGCACATAAACCTCTGTAAAGATGGATTTGGGGGTGTGTTGCTATCAGCAATTCACTTATCTCCCTGTAACAGAGCTGATGGGCTTTTTTGATGTTGCAGTGTTTGAGATCATCCTTGCATACCTGGAGAAGAGAGACTGGAAGGAGGCCTTTTTCAGTGTCCTGCCACAGAGGAAAGGGGCTGTTCCTTTGGGAGAAGCCAATGATTCGTCCAAACATGCTCTGTCTGGAAAAGAAGATGAAGACAATGATTCAGACAGCAACTAGGCTTCAGAATCGGATGATGGGAAAGATGAGACATGCAGTTCATGGGATAAAACAGGGACATGAAGCAGTTACACTTCAAAGACCATCTGCTGCCCATATAATTCTGAACTGTCTCAGTGCTCAGTAGTCCCAGAGCTGTTTCTGTGCATGACGGGTAAACTTAAATACAGTTTTTTACCCTGAAACTTCAATATAATAGCTTTTTTTTTAAAAAAAAAAGAAATTAACGGGAAATGCAGAATTTATTTTTTTCCCAGGGAAGCTGTGTAATTTAATTTTTTTAGTATTATTTTTTTGTACATACCAAGTTGGGTGTGAATGCCAAGAGCATCAGTAGTTACTATTTTAATGTGTACATTCTTGTCTCCATTTCTGCTCAAAGTTCTCTTAAAAGCAATGAATGACAAGTGTTCCTTTGACTCCAAAACCTGTGCCACTAGTGCCTGCTGCAAAGTGTGCATGAACACTCTAAACAAAAATTCTGATTTTCCTGAGCATCTCAACAGACAATCACAAGCAACTGAACTGCCTGATTTGTATATCATGTTTAGTTAGCTGGGGTCAGTAGGTGAAGTGTGAATGTGCTTTGTACTTGAGCTTGAGTGGGATGGGTGTTAGCACAGGTGCAAATCATGTGCCTTGGCTGGCATATGGTGCATACTGAGGTGACACAATCACTTTAGATTATTTCTGCATCTTCGTAGCAAAATTTCTCACACAGCCTCAGAACAACACCAGGAGGCAGGAACTCTTACTTACAGGTCACTCAGATTCAGTATTCTGTGTAATCACATGATCCTATATGTATTGTATGGTCTGTCAAATATTTTTCCTTTTAAAAAACAAGTCATAATCTTAGTCTTGACTGGATGTTCTGATTCATCTTATTCCTAACTGACTTCAGTGCTTTGGCAAAGTAGTGAAATGGACACCCTGGAAGTGAGGCTTCACTTCAGCCCTGTGAGCCTGCCCTATCCCTTTTTCTCCAGGGAGTAGCCAGGTAGCTGCAGTGCCTGAGTAAGTGCAGATCTCCCACGGGTTGGCTGAAGAGCATGAGGACACGGCATCCTAAGTGTTCCTCTCTGCTGAACTGCAGTGAGAGGGCTGATTAAAGTGTGGCTTGCCTTGTGCCCATTTTTCTTCCTCCCTTTGTTGTTACTGCTTTCAAGTGGAGACTACAAGTGGGATCCCTACAAGTAAGTCCCTCTGGTCTGTAAAGGGTTGGCAACTGACTGGTTATGACTTACACGCTTAGTGCACTTCCCTCTACTCCTTTTAAATGTCCAATAGAAAAGTTTCTTCTCTTAAAAGGATGGATTGTGGTTTGTTGCTGAAGTTCCATGGGGGCTTTTTTTAGGCTTTACAAAACTAATTGCTTTGTTGCAGAAACTAGATCAGCCTTTTCATGAAAGCATTGCTGGTTGTATTTCTGTAACAAAAAAAGACAGTATAAGTATACCCAGCATGTATTACACTGATTCTCTAACTGAAATGTGTAAAATTGCAAGGAATTACACCTTTACAGCTGAGGTTCTGCATGTTAATGCATGTAGCACCTACTAAACCTGATCTAAGACTCCTCAGTCTGTCCAAGGTTTCCTTAAGACCATAGATGTGCCTCATTTACTCAGGCTTGAGAGTGCAGGAGCAGATGGCTTAGACAAACTGGGGACTTCTAGAGACATGCTGAAAGGGTTTCCAGAGCATCTTATGGGATTGTTGTGTAACTTAAAACACAGCCTGTCTTACAACTTCACCAGTGAAATTACACACATACAGGTGTTTTTAAATTCAGCTGTTTAAATCTGAAGCTTACCTGTCTATGGAGAAATAGAAGAAAAACATGGTCTGGTATGTTGCTCTTTGAAGGCTGCTCATGCCAACGGCACAGTGTCACCAGATCTCGGTGGCTGCTGCCTGTTCGTATATGTTGCTTGTCTCACCCACCTGATCTTCTTGTCCCCCATCACAAGAAGCATGGCCAGCAACTCAAGGGAGGTGATCCTCCTGCTCTGCTCTGGTGAGATCCCACCTGCAGTGCTGCGTCCAGAGCTGGGGCTCACGACATACGAAGCCCATGGACCTGCTTGAGCAAGTCCAGAGGAGGCCATGAAGATGCTCAGAGTGCTGGAGCACCTCTCCTGCAAACAGGCTGAGAGAGCTGGGGCTGTTCAGCCCAGGAGAAGAGAAAGCTCTGGGGAGACCTTAAAGCACCTTCCGGTACTTGAAGGGAAAGCTACAGGAAAAGCTGGAGGGGGACTTTTTACAAGGACAGGTAGTGATAAGACAAGGAGGAGTGGTTTTTAACTGACAGAGGGTGGGTGTAGATTAGATATTAAGAAGAAATTCTTCATTTTGAGGATGAGGAGTTCTAATTTTTTTTTCATTTTGGATTTATATACTGTATACAAGTTATAGCACTGTTTGCCACTCTGGTGTTCTAGCTTGGGGCATGCTACTTAAGAAAACACATTTATTCTTAATTTTCGATCTACAGACCTGGCTGTTCTCAATATTTTCAAGGTGGTCACTTGCATATTTCAGGCATGGCCCACTAATGCATTACACTGGAAGCAGAGATAAATAATAAGAAAAGACAAGGAATTTGTTCCTGATAACAGAAATATTTACATGCAGTGCTCTAGGGCACTTCTTCAAGCAAGATCCTTCTTTGAACCAGCTTTAGCCATACAAAGCTAATGAAACTAGAAAAACACACAGGGAAGTTCTCTGCTTCATCCTGCTGTCCTCAGGGAAGATCAGCTCTGACATGCTTGTCTAACCAGGACTTACAGACCTTCAATGCAATTTGTTCCTGGGCCACCATGATGTTGAAGAACAGAACATTAAAAAGAGAAGAAGATCTAGAAGAACAGGATCCCTGTGTTTCACCACCAGGCGTCATTGCTGTGCTTAGGAAAGCTCTGACTTTCATCACTAAGCTTTGTAAAGTTTCAGGTACTGCCAGAACTATTGCTCAGCAATGTTGGGCAGCAGAATACATCCAGAGATCTTTAAACCTGTGTAGTAGAGCACTAAAAAGGCAATAAAGAAGGTATGGCTCAAGGAACCTGAAAAGAAAGAAAATAGGAAGGGGATATGGCAGAAAGTCAAACCTTCCGGTTGAAATGGGCAAACTTTCTTTTAGTTGCATGCAGTGGGAATGTTACAGCAAGATACCATAAGTAATTCTGTTGTTTTTTTACCCTTCCCACTGAGCCTCAATCCCCTTGATTCAGATTTCTGAAGTCAGGGATCCCAGCAGTGTTCATCTGCATCCATGTTGTGACAACTTCCCAAACACTGTACTGCTGCAGGTTAGTGTACTTTCCCCCTTCTTGTCCATTTCCTGGATTCAGGTCAATTTGCCTTTTATTTTGGTTTCCACATATCCCATAATATATGCTCATTGACCCTATGTTTGCTTATGGAGCAGTAGTGTTTGATTCTAGACGTGACTGCAAGAAGGGCATCTGAATTATTTGAGTGGAAAAGAGCCTTTCTGAATAGCCCCATCTCAGAGGCTTTTGGTCATGAAGTTGACAAAGCCGGCGTGCTGCACATGAGTGTAACTGTCCAAGGGGATCCACACTGGTGGTTTTTCCAAAAACCTGTGTGCATGACAAGGCACATGAGCTCAGGGCAGTCTTGGGGCTATGTGGCTGCCAGCTGCAGGAGTGCAGGATGTGGCATTCCTAAAGTCCTTAGAACTTGAGGATAAGGTCAGGGAAGTTTGAAGAGTTCCAGTGTTTCTTTGATTTAAACAGAACTTTTTATTGCTCAGGCTGTGCTGTAGATCACACTGAAGATCACAGGTTCACTGCACCATTATTGGTGTTGGTTCATGTTATTGTAAAGTATCCATTTATTCTGCAGGAGGGTTTTTAAATAATCTGTGAGTAAGCACACATTCTTCTTGTCATAAGTTATTCTGGAAAGCAGAGATGGACTTCAGAGTGACTTCCAGATCTAAAGCTGAATAAATTTTGGCCCATCTTTGAAATGTGTCCCTTCATTGTCTCTCTTCCAAGAAGGTGTCTGTGTTAGCTGGAACAACAGCATCTACTACTGACAATACTAAAGCCAAATAATAAAGTGTTTGATTCATATTCATTCCCTTTTGCTGCATTTTTACTTCAAGTAGTGTAAGATGTGCTTTTTTTCTTCTTGTTTGCCTTGTTTGGCTGACAGGAGCCAGAGAGCAACAAAAGCTGATACTTCTAGCCTTGGTGCTGCAAAAGCAGTGGGACAGATAAAAACTCAAGGCAAGAACAAGAAGCAGTCACGAAACAAAGCCTAAGGCAAGAACAAGAGGCAAACACGGAACGACGCCATGACCTGAGCCTCTGGTGCAAAAGGATGATTAGCCAGGACACCACTGTCGCAAGAGGGAATCTGCAAGGACTGGATAGTGTTGCTGTGGGAATGGGGCAGAGGGGTTTGAGCCTACGGATTTGCCCAGAAGTAGTAAACTATAAAATGCTGGTAACTTGTACAATAAACTGGCTTTGCTTGCTACATCCAGCAGAGTCCGTGCTTCTTTAATCCCCGCAAATGGTGCCTCTCGTGTGAGGAGAGTGAATATCCGCCTACAGATGCGTGTCCGGCGGGCAGCCCCACAGAACGTGAAGTGCCGCTGAAAGAAGTGGGAATTCGGCCGAACAATCCGTTCAGGTTTTGAAGGTGAGCTGTGGGGAACATGGGCAGTAATATGTCCTCCGAAGAGAAGCACGTTTATGAACTAATGTCTAAACTTTTGAAGAAGCAAGGGAAGTCGGTTGCTCTCTTAAACTGATTTTACGCTGGGCTGAATCACACGTTAAAGGGTTAAGCCCCAGCACGGCTTTTTCAGCGGAACTATGGAATCATGTGGGGTGAGACTTTGGGACAAAGCAACTAAAGGTGACAAATTAGTAGCCAAATTGTTGCCTGTTCGGAGAGCAGTTTTAGAGACTCTTAAAGCTCAGGAAGCTGCCGAGGAAAAGTTGGTTCCTGCAGTGTTTCTGGCCGCAGCTCTCCCGTGCCGCCCGCCGCACCGCCGCCCGCCGCTGTGCCCGCCGCGCTGCCTGCCTCTGCCGGCTCTCCTGCGGCACCCGCTGTGCAGCGCTTCCCTGCCTCGGCCCTCCCGGCGGCTGCACCTCCCAGCCAAACAACCACAGGATAATCCCGGCCACCTTTTGTTCCACCTCCACCCGCGCGAACACAAGCCGCTGGCGCTCCGGCACAGGCTCTCTCAATGCGATTTGTCGCTTCTGATGGGGACTCGGAATTTGACGACGATCCCTTTGATCCCAGACCTTTTGACAGCAAACCGATCCTGCGAAATGCGAATTGGAGCTCGGGCCGGCACCGCGCGAAGACACAAATCACCCAGCCGACTCCCCCAGCAGCAGCAAGAGGGTTTCAGCCTTGCAACCAGCCACCTCCGGTAGCGCCGGCTTGGATCTCGCAACCGNGAGGAGAGTGAATATCCGCCTACAGATGCGTGTCCGGCGGGCAGCCCCACAGAACTTGAAGTGCCGCTGAAAGAAGTGGGAATTCGGCCGAACAATCCGTTCAGGTTTTGAAGGTGAGCTGTGGGGAACATGGGCAGTAATATGTCCTCCGAAGAGAAGCACGTTTATGAACTAATGTCTAAACTTTTGAAGAAGCAAGGGAAGTCGGTTGCTCTCTTAAACTGATTTTACGCTGGGCTGAATCACACGTTAAAGGGTTAAGCCCCAGCACGGCTTTTTCAGCGGAACTATGGAATCATGTGGGGTGAGACTTTGGGACAAAGCAACTAAAGGTGACAAATTAGTAGCCAAATTGTTGCCTGTTCGGAGAGCAGTTTTAGAGACTCTTAAAGCTCAGGAAGCTGCCGAGGAAAAGTTGGTTCCTGCAGTGTTTCTGGCCGCAGCTCTCCCGTGCCGCCCGCCGCACCGCCGCCCGCCGCTGTGCCCGCCGCGCTGCCTGCCTCTGCCGGCTCTCCTGCGGCACCCGCTGTGCAGCGCTTCCCTGCCTCGGCCCTCCCGGCGGCTGCACCTCCCAGCCAAACAACCACAGGATAATCCCGGCCACCTTTTGTTCCACCTCCACCCGCGCGAACACAAGCCGCTGGCGCTCCGGCACAGGCTCTCTCAATGCGATTTGTCGCTTCTGATGGGGACTCGGAATTTGACGACGATCCCTTTGATCCCAGACCTTTTGACAGCAAACCGATCCTGCGAAATGCGAATTGGAGCTCGGGCCGGCACCGCGCGAAGACACAAATCACCCAGCCGACTCCCCCAGCAGCAGCAAGAGGGTTTCAGCCTTGCAACCAGCCACCTCCGGTAGCGCCGGCTTGGATCTCGCAACCGCTTGTATAGTAATTATTTTAGACTCCTCCGTCCATTTGATCCCCACAGGGGTCAACGGTCCTTTAGGACAAGGACGGAGTGTGTTGCTTTTGGGGCGTTCCTCAACTACTTTAACGGGACTGTTTGTACTTCCATGTGTAATTGGTGCAGACTTCTTAGGAGAAATCAAAATCATGGTTTGGACTCCCTTCCCCCCATGTACTGTACCCCAAGGGTCCAAAACTGCTCAGTTAATATTTTTTACAGCATCAATGCCTACTAACACAGTGCAAAAGCAAAGAGGGGAGGATGGTTTTTGGATTTGAGGAGGACCTCAAATCTTTTGGGCTCAACAGTTAACTGTACAGTGTCCCACTTGTAAATGTAAAGTATCCTGGCAGGGACAGCATGTCACTCTCACAGGCATTATTGATACGGGAGCTGATACAGTCATTTCACAAGCTAAGTGGCCCCCTATGTGGCCATTTGTCATATATGGACTTGTGTATTTGGCCCTTGCATATTAAGTGATTTTAACTTCTCTCATTAAATGTGCTAATTGTTAATAGTTGTTTATTCAAATTACCTATCACCCTGTTAAAAGTTAGTAAGTTTTAAAAGTTAATCACTCAAGTAAGTNCACTGCGGTTCCCCAAGCACTCACTGGTACTGCGGGGAGCAGTGCCAGCTTCCAAAGCAAATATTTCATTCAAATTGTGGTTCCTGAGGGACATACTGCTACCATCGAGCCTTTTGTTTTACAAATTCCCATGGTATTATGGGGCCGTGACATGATTTCTCAAATGGGAGTCAGAATTGGATCAGATTTTTCATAGGGGCCACTGAGCAGCACACTACCCTAAAGCTGATCTGGAAAACTAATGACCCAATCTGGATTCCTCAGTGGCCTTTGCAAACTGAAAAGTTGTGCGCTTTACAGAATCTGGTTAAAGAACAATTACAAGCAGGACATACTGTCCCCTCCACAAGCCCTTGGAATTCTCCTGTATTTGTCATTCAGAAAAAGAGTGGTAAAGCGGCGTTTGCTTCATGATCTCAGAAAAATAACTGCAGTCATGGAGGACGTGGGAGCCCTGCAGCCAGGACTCGCATCACCTACCATGATTCCTCGAGATTGGCACTTGACAATCATTGATTTAAAAGACTGCTTTTTTACAATTCCTCTGCACCCAGAGGATGCACCAAGATTTGTCTTTTCTGTGCCCAGCTTAAATACGCAAGAGCCTTTGCAAAGATACCACTGGGTGGTTTTACCCCAAGGGATGAAACACAGTCCTACAATTTGCCAGTGGTTTGTCGCACAGGCCCTTAGCCCAGTAGGACAGGCAAAGGCTCGTGTGTTGCTGTATCACTGTATGCATGATATTCTCACTGCAGCTGAAAAACAAGAAGACATGAAGGAAACCTTAGTCCTTACCACAGAAGCTGCAAAATGTGCAGGATTGCAAATTGCCCAGGATAAGATCCAATAAATGCCCCCGTGGTGATATCTAGGTTGGCATATTAGATCCCAAACTCTACAGCCACAGCAACTACAAATTCAAAACAACATTTCTACATTACATGAAGCACAGAAATTACTAGGAATTATTAACTGGGTAAGGCCTTTGCTGGCCTTACAAATTCAGATCTAGCTCCCCTTTTTGCATTATTAAAAGTCCTTATAGAAGGACTTGTCTTCCCCAAGACGTTTGAATCATGAAGCACAATTGGCCTTGCAAAAGGTAGCAGATGCCATGGCCCACAGGCAAGTGTCACAATGGGCACCTGATCTTCCATTTTCACTGATTCTTTTAAGCCCTTCATGACAGCCACGTGCCTTGTACCAGTGGGATCCTAATACAGCTGACCCTTTGCTTATCATTGAATGGATTTTTCTACCTCATCAGATGACAAAGACAATTGTTACTCAACATGAAATGTTTGCACAGCTTATCATTAAGGCATGTCAGAGATTGCAAATGTTGACAGGTCGTGATTTTGAACAAATTTGTGTGCCTATAACTACTGTTTCTCTGGATTGGCTTTTACAGACATCAGGACCTTTTCAGACTGCACTTGCTGATTTTTCAGGTCAGATTACCCTCCATTCACCACCTCATAAATTGTTAACTACTAATTTTAATATTCTTTTAAAACCCAAGCACAGTGAGACGCCTTTACAAGCTCTTACAGTATTTACTGATTGTTCTGGACCATCCCACAGATCTGTTTTACATTGGAGGGACAACGAGACTGGTACATGAGCCTCCAATGTGACTGTAGTTTCTGTGTCCCCACAAATTGTGGAATTAGCTGCAGTTGTTCGTGCTTTTCAAAAATGGCCCACACCTTTAAACTTGGTAACAGATTCTGCTTATGTTGCAGGTATTGTTGAAAGAGCTGAAGCTGCTGTTTTGAGAGAAGTTTCTAATGTTGATCTTTTTCAGTGGTTGCAACAATTAATTTCCCTTGTAGACACCAGACAATATCCTTATTTTGTTATGCATGTTCGCTCTCACACAATGTTACCTGGTTTTATAGCAGAAGGAAACCGACAAGCTGATTTGCTTACCTTTCCTGTTCAGGTACTTCCCCATCATTTTGCACAAGCCAAAGTTAGCCATTCCTTTTTTCACCAAAATGCTGCAGCCCTTTGTTGCAGTAAGGCATTGTCCCGTGAGCAGTTGATTTATTTCCTGTGTGGTTTGGAAAGGTGTTTATTTCTGAGTGTCTTTGTTCATGTTCTCACAAAAGTGGATGTCATCCCAGAAGTGCTTAATTCAGTTCCATTGCCTTGTCACGCACATTTGTATAACCTTCAGATATGATCCCTAAGCTTTTTGAAGGGCATAACCAGCTCTGCCATCTAGTTCTGAATCTTACCTGCTGCTCAATCTCTGTGCTTCAATACTAATGAGTACTTGCAGGGTTTTGTGTTTTGTGTACCTAATGTTTTGGACATCCTTAAATGTGCAGGTGGAAAAATACAAAGGGTTTGGAGCAGTCACAGCTTCTATACTGTGCAGCGTGGGGCTTCAGAAATGTTGCCTTTTTTTTCCTATCTTCTACCAACATGTGTGTCCCAGAGCTTTTGGGTTACCAAGTTCTTCAGAAGCGACTCATAAAAGAGTAAGTTGGAAATTGCTATCACACAGTAGGAAGAAATGCTGGATTTTCAATTTAAACACCCTCCAGAAGGCTTATTTATCTTAACAGCTAAGTCACTGTCTGAAACAAAGAAATGTACCTTGCTAAGCTTAAAAATCAACACGGTAGATAAGGAAAAAGTAACCTATTTTTAAAAATGCTAAGATTTTAGCTAAAGTTAGTATGCATTTTATTATTTGTAGGACAGAACATATAGTTGTCAGTAAAATCTGTGATGCCTAACTGCCCTTAAAAGCTTTTTTTCTCTAAAGAATTAGGTTGCCCGAGCTGTGATTAAAATAGTCTCCTGTTAAATAGAGCCAGGTCCAGTGCAGAACTTATTTTCCATTAAAAGAAAGCTGTTTTAGAAAGCACTAGCTCTCTTCACCTGGAGCCAACATTATGCATTGCTTCAGGAAAGCCAGCGATGCAAGGCTGCTCAGCCCTGGCAGGAGTAAGGAGTGGGAAGCAGGATATGCCGCCTAGGAAGTGGCAGTAAAGAACCACTTTCCACCACAAGTGCCCTGTAGTCAGAAACTGTAGCTATGGCTACAATCTGCTGAGCATGGCCAATGATTCATAACATTTGCCCAAGTTACAGTCCCCAAGTGAAGATAACCTGCAGTTGCAAGAACAGGCCTTTGCCCACTGCTTCTAACTCCTTTGTGTGCAAGCTCACCAGCCATGAACACCTCCAACATGTTCTTTGTCTTCAGCCTCTGACACACATTTCACTGGAATCTGCTGAGGTTAATAAATCACTGGAGAGGGGATATTAATGCATCAGGTTCAGTTGGATAAAGTGAGATTAAAAATTATAAAGGAATTATGTATCATAGAATTACAGGCTATCCTGAGTTGGAAGGGACCTGCATCAAAATCCAACTCCTGGCCCTGCACAGGGCAGCCCCAAAAGTCACACCCTGTGCCTAAGAGCGCTGTCCAAACCCGTCTTGAACTCTCCCAGGCTGGTGCTGTGACCACTGCCCTGGGGAGTCTGTGCCAATGCTCAACACCCTTTGGGTGAAAAACCCTCTCCTAATACCCAACCTAAACCTCCCCAACACACCTTCATGCCATCCCCTTGTGTCATGTCACTGGTCATCAGAAAGAAGAGATTTTAATTGCATAAAAAGGAATACAACATGTAGATAAACATAAAGAAAAATTCTTTTCATAGTGAACAGCCCTAAAAGTGGAGAGGTCTAGGGATCAGCAAAGTATTTTCTGGCAAAGGGTTGAGCCAGGGGGCCTGTGCAAGCAAGTTGTAAAGGGGCGGCACTGTGGTTTCCCTGCATGCCAGGGCCACTGTATGCCCTGAGCTGGAGCCTCACCCTCACTTATCTTTAGGAATCTGGCAGAGCAAGGCAAATAAAGCAGCTTCTGCAACATGGTTATGCAAGTTCACTTGTGCTTCACTGGAACCATGAGCGGTCTCTTTTGTTGTCACCTTCTGCCTAAAGACCATGACAACTATCCCTGCACAGGCTGCAGACAGGATCCACTGTCTGATCCAGTGTTCTCAGTTGGAGGCACTTACTCGGGCCAAAGGACATGGTTTCCAGATAGCCTCAGCTTCATTTTCTAAAAAA
>VZRS01011889.1:62662-80082 GCA_013398055.1 Ifrita kowaldi
AAAGGAAAAAAGTCATGGCCTTGATATGCATACAGCTAAAGATATGTGGAAGTTTTGAGGGGAAAGGAAACATAAAGGGATTTGAGAAATAAACCACTAAGGAAAGGGACGGGAACTTTAGAAGAATCATAGAATGATTAAGGTTGGAAAAGATCTCTAAAAATCATCAGGTACAAAAGAAGGGAAGAAAGGAGAAAGATAAATACCAAGGAGTAGAGCGGCCTAGAAGTACTTCATTCTGATACAAGTTATTCTAGGAAGTGCAAATCACTAGGTCTTACCTCATGAGACGAATAGAGAGCTTTGGCTGGAACTCGGCAGAAAAAGGAGAGTTTATGGCCTTTAGAAGAAAGGGCTGGGAGCTCAGGAGGATTACAAGGATATTTTGAGTTTTTGTAGGGAGAATATTAGAAGGACCAAAGCCCAACTACAACTTAATCTGGTTACTGCCATTAAACAATAAAAAATGTTTCTATAACTACATTAACAAGAGCGGGCCCCATCATGTATAATGGTGACTTGGGAAGACAAATGCCATCACTCCAATGTCCACACCTTCCTCCTTCTTCCCCCACTTTATATGCTGAGCATGATGTTATGTGGTCATGGGATAGCGCTTTGGTCAGTTTGGGTCACCTGTCTGGACTGTGTCTTCTCCCAACCTCCCAGGCACCCCCAATTTCCTCACCAGTGTGGCCACATGAAATGCAGAAGAGGTGTTGGCTCTGTAAACCATGCTCAGCAATAACAAAAACATCCCTACATTACCAGTCCCGTGTTCAGCACAAATCTAAAACCCAGTCTCAAACCAGCAACTGTGAGGAAAGCCAACTCTGCCCCAGCCAAAACCAGCACAAAAGTTCAACAAGGCCAGGCGCCAAGTCCTGCCCTTGGTAACAACAACCCCGGGCAGCACTACAGGAAAAGCTGCCTGGAGGTAAAGGACGCAGGGGTGCTGGTCGACTGTGGCTGGACATGAGCCAGTGCATGCTCAGGTGGCCAAGAAGGCAAATGGCATCCTGGCCTGGATCAGAAATAGTGCAGTCAGCATGACTAGGGAAGAGAAGAATTTCTTCTGGAATTAATTACAGTCATACAGGTAAACATGAAAAAGCGCTATACTTAGTAATTACTAGTCAGATTATATGCAGCATTTAATCTCTTTTTTACTTGTTTCTGAAGGAAAAATCTTGATTTCAGAATGCTGGGCATAATATAAAAATAGATGAGGCTTTAAGTCCCCAGGAAAGGCAGTGCTGACCTCCACTCAATCTCTTGCACCAGCACGTAGTGCCAGGAGAGGGCAAATGTGTGGGCATGTGAGCAGTGACGGGGGCTGTGCTTGCAGGTGTTGATGGAACCAACAGGTCAGGCCCTCACAGATCAAGCAGGGTGTTGCACGTAGTAAGAAACAAATTCTGTTGCAGCACTTCTGACTTGCTGATTTTTGTTTTCCTGTCAGCATGATTGGCACATTGTCCTTGTGGACACAGTGAAGTGACAGCCGTTCCAACAGATTAATGAGTAACCGGACTGTAAAACTAAGAACTCAGGAGCAGGTACAGCTGCAGCCACACAGTGTATGTTTCTGAAGCAGCTTGCACAATCCCATGTTTTAATACATGAGCTGGGCTGTTGTAAGTGTCACCAGAGTTCATCAGCAAAGCCTTCATGTTCTCACTGTGTCCCTGCTGCTGTGAATTCAAGAACCACTCTCCCCTTTCCTCTTTGCACCTACAGTGCCACTGAGAGCAGTGGGTTTAGAGAGCAGCTCCCAGGGAGGGGAAGAAGGGAAATAGCTTCTAGACAGGGCTGTTGCTTTTGTCCCATGATATTGAGGGCAACCACAGGTGGGCTGCAAAAAAGGGTAGGGAAGAGCATGACAAAGGAATCAAGAGAGAAGCACTGAAAGAGTGACGTTTCATCAGATGAGTGGTTTACTCTTATTCTAGCACTTTTTCTGATTAAGGGGTGGGACTCTTGAGCTGGGAGGCTTGGCTAAAAGATCAGAGCAGTCCACTTGCAGGAGCCCTTCACACAACCAGCTTCCAGTGTGCTGGAGAGGACTTGTGGTACCAGCAACCCAGCTGCTCTGAGGCTGACTGAGTTCTTGGTGCAAGAAACCAGCAGTGGCAAGATTTGAAACAGGCACACCGGTCAACATGAGCACAGCAGGCAAAGTAAGCAACAGCTTGTATTAGGAAAGTTTCTTTGCTGCAGCTGAGTAATGCATTTTTAAATGTGAATTCTTTGCGGGGACACTGTAAATCCTGGTGGTATAGCACAGATAAGAGTGTAGGATGAAGCTGGTACAGAAGAGCAGCCTTTATTTGCAGGCTGCTGTACTTTCCTAGGAAATGGTTATTAACTCTTCAAGGCAATAGTTTATTTGAAGCAAGACAAGATAACAGCACCAGAATAAGAATAACATCCCCTCTGTGTTAGCAAACTATTTTTAATCTCTGATTGGATAGTTTAAAATATGATAGAATGTACTAAGTGTTTAGATCCATGTATTTATCTACTCTACCAGTTTCCATTCGGAGATACTACAGTAGTTTAAACTATTTTTAGTTTATTCATAATTCATATCAGCTCATTTTTCTAAAAAAAAGAGACATAGCTAATATTGTGTTAAATTTTGGGGTGAATTGTGCTGACGTTAGGACAGTCATTCAATTTGAATATGTGTATAACAAGTCTCAAACTTTAGTTAACGAAGACCAGAAGTAAATTTTGCATGCAATGCGATACTGAGCTGGGATTGAAGTGAGTAGTTACATCTTTGCTAGAAATTAGATGACAAGAGAGCTGGAGGTTAATACCAATACATGTTCTTTCTTGCACTACTGGTGAGATGCTAACGTACACCCAGGGACCTGCAATGTTTGACGAAAGACTCCCTGCAAGAGGGGTTAAGGGACAAAAAACTAGAAATGGAAAACAACTGAAAGCATGTACCTTGCCAGAATGTGCCTTAAGAAAGTACTAGGATCATCTGCTGTTACTGCCAGCTGTCTTCACTATTGTAAAACCAAACAGAACAACAGACAGGGGAAAAAAAATGCTCTCTTTAACTCTGAGTTACTGCAAGTGCAAAATTAATTGTAGCTCACTTGTAGGTAAATTCACCAAGTTCAGTCGTCTACTCAGCCTTGGACGGAGCACGGTAAATGAAGTGCTGTGATGTAACTTAACTGCCTTGATTTCACTGTGTTTATCTTGGAATAACACAGGTGTTACAGTGCAATTTACGTAACCAAGCAGCATAGTCCTTGTGTCCTGTACAAGGGTGTGTTTCTACACCTGCCCTCCTCCGCCACAGTAACTTGCATGGCTGTTAGAACACATGAGCAGTTAAAAAACTCTTAAGCCACTGCTTGTCTTAGCAGATGAAGTGGGTGATAGTGTGCTGTTGCTGCGTCTGTGGGATCCTGTTGCAATCTGTAAAAGCTTACAGGGACTAAACAGTCAGAACAATACATAGTCAACTAATGTTGAATTCTAGGAGAGATTTGTTTGTTCTCGGCAATCTACCTTTGGCCACCTTTGTTCTTAGAAACACTACATGTGCTTTGCATGTGCAAGTCATGAAATCATCACTGTGCTATGTGGGATACAATATAAATACATAAACTGTCTTTTTTTTTTTAAAGTAAGTGGCCTGGAAAATGTTGCCCTTTGAAATGTGACCTTTGACCTCACTTGTGAATTTTTCACAAATCACACTTGCATCTAAACATTAAATTTAAATTTAGTGCAAGTATCTCTTGAGGCAGTTTTTTTTCAAAGCTGTCCTGGTTTGAGACAAATTTGGAGGAAAAGATCCGAAATGAACATATCCTCTAACACAAGGCAGATTTCAGTAGCCCCTCCCTCACCAGGATCGGGGAAAAAAAATTCCTTGGAGGAAAGTGAAAAAAACCCTATTTATTTAACAAGCAGGGTGCATGCAGGCATGGAAAAGAATGAATAATGTTAAATAATAAAACCTCTCACTGTGGAGAAGAAACCTGGGTAGATTTCAGAGTCCTTTCTGTGGATGTGGCTCTGCCCTCTCCGGAGCTGGGGCTCGGCGTGGGCCACTCTGGGCCATGGTGTGGGGTCTCCCAATGATGGTGTTCCATGCAATGCGATGCAGTTGTTCCAGACTGGAGCAGAACAGTCCCAGGAAAAGTTCTTGCCTCAGCTAGCAGGCTAGCTAAAAAGCAAAGAGTTTTAACTCTCCATCCCTCTCCCAAGAAAAGGAGCCGAGAGCTGGGAAAAAAGCAGGAAGGTGCTTTCCTTGGCTCTGTAGCAGCAGGAACGCAGGGGAGTGTGTGTCCTTGAGCACAAACCGCTCTGAAAAAATCACCTGGCTTCTCTCCCTCCTCTCCTGAGAAACAGCTTAAAGACACAGGAAGGCAGAGGATTCATGTCTGGCATAGGGCAGATGATACAGAATACGGTATCATACAGTCACCCCAGGACAAAGGCATTGTGCCCATCCCACTCTGTGTCTAGATGTTGAAAGTCCGCTATTTTATTTCATATGTTTGGTATTTTCTAGTAATTATTTCCTTTGTTACCAGTTTTCAGTTTGTGGATAATCAGACATTACTTCTACTACTTCGAAAGCTTTGCTACTAAAAATTTGTTTGTTTGTTGTTTTCCCCTGTGAATTTTGCAGCACAGCGATGTTAATTTGTCCCAGTCACACAGGATAAATATGCATGTGCTGAACTTCTTGCATTATGGACTTGATCCGCCTCCATTTCCTTCTCAAGATAATGCCACCCAAACACTTGCAGTCAATAGACTTAACAGAGTGACTGAGGACTTAATAGTGTGTCACCCAGGAAAATCGTATTTCAGGGCCTAGGGCTGTTTAAAGAACTAGGATGAGATCTTTAAACACCTCCACGGAAGAACAGCAATTATGGGGACAGGGAGGTCCCACTGCTTTTGAATACACTAGGATTGAGCTTGCAGGGAGGAAACCTGTTTGAGAGCCTGGGATGTGGTATAGACAATGCTCCTCTCTTTTCTGAGGGCATTTTTCTCTCAGTGGCAGATGGCCAGAGGAGCCCTGAGGCCTGTCAGTACCAGGACAAAGCCTGAAGAGTTCATGGACAAACTTTAGTCTAACAGACAAACAAAAAAGCTGTCTTGGATAGTTGGGTAGTAACCCCACCTGAGTGAAACATCCCTTCTGAGAAGGAGGGTACCTGAGCATGGATAATATGCACTAAAGGGACTGTTTAAGATTACCTGTGTGGAGTGGTACATCAGTTTGCGCAGGCGTCCTTTCAGCCATCACCTCACGGCTGAACTTGGGCTCTACTAGAATGTTCATAAATCTGTACTAGGCTCTGAATTCCATTTTTAGCAATTTCAGTTCCCAACACAGGCAGTTCTAGGCAATACAGACTTTATCACAGCCTGAGAAGTGACATCATTTAGTGTGCCATCTTTAAGAAGATACAAATTTAGACAAGTAATCCAATACAGCAGAAGAAATCCACCAAGGAAGTTAGCAAAGGAGCAATGAGAATGGGTAAGGTATCCTGTTATCCTAGGAGACATGCAGCTGAAAACTTGATGTGACAGAAATATGAGCAAAGTCAGACATGATCTTGGTGGGGGAAAAAAATAGGCTTACACTGAACCTTTGGTGTTGACTTTTTGGTTGTTTTGTTTGGGGTTTTTTCCCTGTAGTTTTCCCTCTCTTCTCCACAAATAGGAGCAGGAGCTTCACATGCAGAAACAGAAGAATCTGTCTGTGTGATGATGTGGAAATGCAAGTGCCATTCTCATTTTCTTTGCTCTGTTTGCAGGTTATTAAATGCAAGGCAGCAGTGCTGTGGGAAGCCAATAAACCATTCAGTATTGAGGAAGTGGAAGTTGCCCCACCAAAAGAACATGAAGTTCGCATAAAGGTACTAAAAATAAAATTTAAAACAACTCCTATGACTTGCATTCTGTCCTGCTTTTAATCAGAATTAGTCCCATGAATTTTTAAGACCCAGTCAGAAAACTTTCTACTAGTAAGTAGTTACTAGTCAGTGAGCTCCTATGTAACATGTTTAAAGTACTAAATTTGACAATGAGGCTCTTTTTTTAAAAAAAAAAAGTTTTTCAGTGTTGGATTTTATATGAACTGACATCTGTTTTTATAACAGTCTGAAAAAATTACAGTACAAGGCAAAAATCAGAATTTCCTGTAGTGTGGAGAAAGAATATTTTTTTACTTTGTTTGAACCTGTGCTAGGAAATAGCTCAGTAGGGCTGGGAGCTTCGTCTTTTACCTGGATATTGGCCTCAGTGGAATTCAGCAGCTGCCTTCATTTTTGAGCAGTTTCAAGTGTTATACATGTGAGAAAAACCCTCTCATGGGGTTGACAAATGCATTTGTCAGAATAAAAGTAAATACAAGTAAATACATACCTATATGTTTCAAAAGAAGTACTGCTGTTCTGGCTGCAAGAAAAGGCAAAATGTCATCTAAAATACTACATGTAGCCTAATTTTTTTAATGTAACATATACAAATATTTAAAATATTTACATAATACAGTAATGGAATTATTATGTAATTATTTAAAATATAAAATCATTGTATAATACATAATTTATATACAATATCTATGATATATTGGCATATAATCTAAACATAATAAAGTATACACAATGTTTCTATGTTTATAATATGTGATGATTAATTTGTATTTACATAATTTTACATTTATATAATATTACACACTTTTTATGTATTTATATATAAATATTAGGAATAATTTAATTTACTCTGTTCTCCCTATACAATCCTATTTCTAGAACATTGGTTCTATAGAAAATCCATCGGACTCCCTATAGAGCTCATTACTGCATAGCAAACATTCACAAAGGAGCTTTGCCCTGTAGATTAAAGACTAATACATACCACGAAAGCCTTAAATCACACAACCAAATCTGTTTTACCTGTAGATTTATTGTGTGCATATTGGATTTTGGAGGGGAGCAAGTGGCTTCTGCAAATGTAGAATATAATTTCACTTCCGTATATGACATGACATAGTTAAATGCAGAAATATTTCTTGTCTTTCCTGTAAATCAGATCATGGCCACTGGGATCTGTCGCTCTGATGACCATGTGGTAACTGGTGCACTGGTTGTGCCTTTTCCAATAATTCTTGGGCATGAAGCAGCTGGTGTTGTGGAGAGTGTTGGGCAGGGAGTGACTTTGATCAAACCAGGTACGAAACAGCACTGGAAACAAAGACTGTGCTGAGTTTCCAGACTCCTCCTTAAGTCAAAGATTGTTACATTCATGAATATTTTTATTGCACAGGAAAATACTTCAATTTTTTCCAGGATACCTCAAAGGATATAAACCTGCTGTTTACACTTTTCTGTGTTCCCAATAATGATTTACTTTCAGATTTTCTACTCGATTTCTTTTGGTTTTGGCAAAAACATCTGCAGCTTGTTTTCCACATACATAGTGGTTTTCCTGTCATGGGACTAAGAACGTAGACTCTTTGCTGTTGTTCATATGAAATCAGGCATTAGCTGCAGGTTCTTTGAACACAGTTTATACAGCTCACCTTTCTCAAGAATAAGGCAAAGCAAAGTGCTACACAATAAAGCACCTTCTTTTAATTCTCCTAATACCTAAATAATTCACTGACTTCAGTAGACCAGAACTTAGGTCTTACTTCACTTTAAAAGCATCAGGGCAAAACAGGGGTGCCCACCCTGCTGCAGGCTTTGCATGTGGGCAGCACCAGTGCAGGTGAGGCAGCACTGCTTCCTGAGGGCTGAGTTGCTCTGAGGATGTTCATCTGGACCAGCTGCTCCTCTCCCTACATTCTCTTTGAACCACAGTGCGTAGATAGTCAGTGAAAGATGACAATTTTCAGCCAACTGCTGCAAGATGAGATGGCATTCCTGTACACTTTTATAGGACTGAAAAAATCCTAACAGGGGCTAAATTATTAAGAGAAAATATGCAGTGAAAAAAATCTACACAGAATCTCTCCATTTCCAGGCAGTTTGTTACGATATCTGAGTATCGTAACATCTCTGTACTTCCAGTGTCTTTGTCCATACTGACAAGTATGAAGTCTGTCCAAAGCAGATTGGTATGTATAAGAAAAAATTTTATTACCAATTTCTGCTTTAACTCCAAACAAAATGCATATTGCAAATTCCAGTGATAGCTCTAGCTGCTTTTTCTCTTATGTCTCGGTTCATGAATCTCTCTGTTGTCTAGTTCTAGCTGCCCTGTGTTTCCAGGTGAGCTGAAATAGCAGGCCTGAACACATACATGCACAAAACATTTCTCAGATGTTGCTTAATTTACACCTCCAAGTTCTGACAAAAGGTTTCAACTTGTGCAACGTTTCTTTTGCAAAATGATTACTAAGCCCATGTCACAGTTCTAAGTTAACTCAGGGTTGAGGTAGTGGGGGCATTTAATGTTGTGTAGGCATTTTTCATTTTTTAGTGGAAATCAAAAATTTCCTTTGACTTTCAATGTGTCAAGGATTAGCAACATTTTAAAACTGATAAATCATAAACTGATCTGTATTAGGAAATACCTGTTTAGAGATTATTAGGTATTTACCATATATCATTGCTGTGGAAATTGCATAGGAGTAAAAAATTGCACTGGGAAGCTATGTGCTACTTTGTTAATCCCATAATTGTGCTAGAGAATTAAAGATGTTGGCTTAGCTTGTGTGTGCCACTGCTTCTCAGACAAGTATTTTACCTACCTTTACTCAGAGCAACAGTGAGAGGACTGCTATATATCAAAGATGCTCAAAAGGACTGGCAAATTAATGCTTAATTCCCCATTCCTTGTATGCACAGTTTACAGCTCTGTTATCTTGGCACTCCAATCTGCTGTTTTAGTCAATTTTTATCTCAATTTCTTTACTAAAAGAAGGTGTATGACTACCTTCTTTTTACACAGGAGATGCAATAAACTGCTGAGCAAGTACTTCAGAAGTGTCAGTAGATAATATGGTTTTATGACATAGGTCTGACTCAGTTTTGTGGAAAGACACTGGGAATTTTGCACATCAAAATTACTTGTCATAACTTTGCCCAAATTACATCCTTTATATAAAGCACAGAGATGGTTCATTGCAGCAGAAGGAAATAAAACCATCACTGCACTCCTAGTGCACATTTGCCTGGGGATTAAATACACTTGCTTCATGTTTTTACATGCATGCTTCTTGTTTGCCTTTTTTAATCCTCTGTCATTACTGTTTTATTTCTAGGAGACAAGGTTATTCCACTCTTTATTCCACAGTGTGGGGAGTGCAAGAGTTGCTTAAACACCAAGGGTAACCTGTGCAGTAAAACTAAGTGAGTTTTCCTGGATTACTTACAACCTTAATTAGATTTTACTTTATAGAAAACTGATTACACACAACAAATTTCACTTGCCGTTATTTCTGGTCATCTTTCAAACAGCCTTGGTACAAGTGCTGGATTAATGCCTGATGGTACCACTAGATTCACCTGTAAAGGAAAAGCAATTCACCATTTTCTTGGTACAAGTACCTTCACTGAATACACAGTAGTGCATGAATCTGCTGTGGCCAAAATCGATTCTGCTGCTCCTCTAGACAAAGTTTGTCTAATTGGCTGTGGATTTTCAACTGGTTATGGGGCTGCTCTGCAGACTGCCAAGGTAAATATTGTCGTGGGTGTTTCTGATATTTTATGGGGTCTGTTCAAGATTGTGTGGCCTGCAAGTGGATCATCAGCACGGCAGCCAGGAAGTATAGACTCTGTTTAGTTCAGTGTGGAAAGAAGATACTAGTTCTTTGCCTACTTCAGATTCTGTCTCTAGCGTACTCAGAAGTCTTCAGTTCAAAATCCAGTAAAATTACCTATTACCATCTATAAAGTTTTCCCTCATAACTTTATCACCCCTAGAAAAATGTTACAACAGAGTTCATTGTAACTGAAGTCTAGGAATACATAGAAGCCTATATATGCAACACTCAATTTGTAGCAATTCATGAATGTGAGTTTTAGAGCTGGCACTGTCTACAGCGGAGTGACATTACAGATCTTAACACCACTGGAATATAAAGTGTCAGTTAGAAAAAAGGTGTGTCTAAACCTGAAACTGAGACATATGATGAAAACCTGGTCTCAGAAATTTATTTTAGGGACAATTTCTCTTAATCACATGTAGCATTGTAACAGTATAGCTGGCTACTGCACTAGCCGGTATGCATGTGCAAATTCCTTCTCAGCAGGTAATCTCTAAATTGCAGGAAGTGGCTTAAGTGAAATCATGTTGATAATGAGGAAATGCACGGTACTTTGGCTAGCCTGTAACAATCTGCCATGTTTATGTGGTTATTGTTATAGGTGGAACCAGGCTCCACCTGTGCCGTCTTCGGCCTCGGAGGAGTTGGCCTCTCTGTTGTCATGGGCTGCAAGGTGGCCGGAGCTTCTCGCATCATTGCCGTGGACATCAATAGCGACAAGTTTGCCAAGGCCAAGGAGCTGGGAGCCACCGACTGCATCAACCCTAAAGATTTCAATAAGCCCATCCAGGAGGTGTTGATGGAAATGACCGGGCAGGGCGTGGACTATTCGTTTGAGGTCATCGGCCGTGTGGATACCATGGTATGCAGCCAGAAGATGGGGTGACACAAGGCATTAGCTCATTAGCACTCCCTTCACCAAGCCACCAAGCACCGAGAAGGAGGAGCTGGGAGCCACTGGCAGAGCACTGAGCTAACTTCAAACCTGTTAAGTTCAGCTATTGGCCACTGAGATGCAGGGACAGAAGCATGCTCAGAAATTTAGGAAAGGGAATGTCGTTGTAGTGCCCTGGCCTAACCAGGGTGGCTACATTTCACATAGCCCATTATCTGCTCTCCAACAGTGGCTTATCACTAATGGCTTAGACAAAGTGGAGGAGGAGAGCAAAGCCAGGACATACCTAACCAATGAGAGCAGATACAACGGTGTGAGGAGATACAATGGACATTTTTTTATGCGGTTTCAAAAAATGAATTTTGTGGTTACAAAAAATGAATTGCAAGCAGAGTCCTGAGAGGAGGAGATGGAGTTCACACTTCTGTGCCCCAAAGACAAATCTTGCCTGACCCTGGGTGTCCCTCTGTTTCTAATGCAGACTGCAGCCTTGGCCTGTTGCCAGTATAACTACGGAGTCAGTGTGATAGTAGGCGTGCCCCCTGCAAAACAAAATGTCACTTTTGATCCCATGCTCCTCTTCACTGGTCGCAGCTGGAAAGGCTCCGTCTTTGGAGGTAAGGACTTGGAAAGATGTGATTTAACTGGTTTGGGAAATTTGTAAATCATCTTGAATGAAATAGGATATATCAAAATCATTGCTTACACTGTCTTATTGGAAGTAATATTGATGGCTATTTTGCTGACAAAGAAGTTCAAAGGGAATTAATTATGGGATCTGTTAGTTAATGGCAAGAGCAGGAAGGAAAAAACCAGAAAGGGAGGGAGGGGGAAGAAAGGGAAGAGAAGAAGAGACAAAGAGAAAGGAAGACATAAAAAGAAAGAAAATAGAGGAAAATGGGGAGGAAAGAAGAGGGGGAAATGAGAAAAGAGGAAGAGAGGCAAAAGAAGAGAAAAAGAAAAGGAGGGGGAGGGGAGGGGAAGGAGGAGGAGAGATAAAAATAAAGAGGAGGAAAAAAGGTAAGGAGAGAGATAAGAGGAGATAAAGAAGATAAAGGGAGAAAAAAGCCAAAATCATAAAGAGGGAGAGAGGATAGAGGGAGGGGAGAAAAAGAGCAAGTGCAAAAACGAGAATGACAGGAATAGAAAGAGAGGGAGACACAGCGGGAGAGATGGAGAGTCAGGACTGTAAAGGACATCAGGGGTTATATCCAGCTGATTTCCACGTAGGTCAGACCCCAGCTTAGCCCCTGGCCAGCTGACGACAGTCCCTTCCCATTCCTTCTCTTTTTGGAGCTCTCCCAGCAGTCCCACACTCAGCAAGTCCTAGCTCACTCAACACAAAGCTGATGTCCACAGAAAACTTGTTTCCAATAACAGGTTTTCTCACTCATAACCAGTTCCTCCCATGTATTCAAAAGACACCTGAATAAAACAGCAGAAACAAATCAGGTTCCTCTGGAAGGGTATGCTACTATTTATGACAGCTTTATCTAGTGGTGCTTGTAGGAAGAGAGACACATCCACCACCCACTCCCCAATTTTGAGCAAACAATCAAGTTTCCACTTACCAACATGGATGTCAGCACTCTGGCTTTTGTATGAAATGTGATTAATTTGAAACAGTATTTAATGTGGAGGAAAGTTTAGATTCTGTAAAGACTGAGATTTGTACTGGTCTTCTGCTGGGTTTGTGATATGTGGAATAGCTGTGCTTTGTCCCATGTGTTTCCTGCTGGCACCCTGTGTTACAAAGCTAAAGCCATGCTGCAACATTTCATCCTGTTACTGCTATAGAAAGTTTATCTAAAAATTTAAGCTGCCCTGGGTTTCATGCATTTCCAGAAGCATTTAATATCATTATGCATTGTCTGTGGGGTTTTTTTCAGGCTGGAAGAGTAAAGATGCAGTTCCTAAACTGGTTGATGACTACATGAAGAAAAAGTTTGTTCTGGATCCATTAATAACTCACACACTTCCTTGGACAAAGATCAATGAAGGATTTGATCTTCTAAGGACAGGAAAGAGGTAAACATTGTTTCAGTGTAAAGGTTCTGTATAAATAACCTAAAGAAGACGTATGGTAAGACGAAGTCTGACTTCTGGTAGAGAATGGGGAAGGCAGCCCACCATGCCCCTTGATCCCTCCCAGTGTGTTTCCATGGGCTGCAGCTGGAGTAATAAAGACAGCAAACCTTCAGCTTTCGAAATGCAGTGGGCCCTTGCAGAGAAACCTTCCTTGCAGAGGAACTTTCAGACTCTAGCTGGAGCAAAGACACTGGCTGGCAAAGGGAGAAAAGACTATACAGTTGAGGAAATCTCTTCCCAGTACCTATTGGAAAAAAAGCACACAACCAAGGGAGCATGGGAGTGCCAAGCTGGGCCAAGGGAGCATGGGAGCGCCAAGAGTGCCAGGGGTTAGCTACATCATATTCCAAGAAACATTTCGGGATGAGGAGCAGGAACACAGAAATAGCCTGTTCCTCTTGTGAGTTAGGGAACAGAGTCCCAGTCCAATTGGTCCTAAAGTGACTGGGTACTTTCTTGAACTTCAGAGCTTTTAAAAAGGGAAAGTACTTGGTATACATATACATTGCAAACTCGGAATTTAGGTCTTGTGCTTTCCTCAAATATTGTGAAAGTTCAGGTCAGACTGCTTTCACAGGGTATTGAAACTGAAAATATTTTTTGATAGAGACATTTGACGAGATTCCCCATGGGAACTGAAAATTTTCCTTGGCAGAAGTAGGAAATGCATTTGTATATCTCAGTATGTGTGGGGACCGTTTTTGAAAGTTCTAGATGCTTATAACTTACAGAGACTGGAGATTTATATTCATGTTTTCTTTTAATTGTCATTTGCTAGCAGTTATTTTAGGTGTTACTTGCTCTGAATATAAAAAGCAAGTAACAGAAGAATTTCAGGCCCTGAGGTTGCTCTCAGGTTCTAACGATGCAGCACACACCTCATTTTTTGACTGTCCTTATTTTACATAGACTATAAATGTTAGTTTTAGTTCTTTTTATAACAAATGGGAAAGTGGTGAGGACAGAGATGCCATCAGCTTTGCTAGGTTGCTGACAGCAGATGACGGAGGCACATTGCAGCTGATGATTTTTATGGAGTATAATACTTCAGTGTTGCAGTGCAGAATAAGACATACCAGCTACCCTGTAACTGGAAAGATGAGTCTAAGCCCCTCTCTGAGGAGCTTCTCAGGCTGTATCTGGTAATTAATTACCAGGAGCCCCGAGCTTCATCAGTGAAGGCTTTGCAGTCTTCTGTGAATTTTGTTCTCTGCATCTGCAGCAAAGTTTGCACATCTGCTCTGTCATTTTGCTGCAAGCTGGGGTGGGGGACAGGCAGGGAGGGAGTTCCCTGTTTGGCAGCAATAGCCCAGATTATCAGAGAAAAAAGCAGTGTTCTGCTGATGTTAGCCATGGGGATTTTCTAGTCACTAACTTGTCATTTTATATTGCAGTATCCGCAGTGTCCTGATGTTTTAGGATTCCCAGATGTTAAGCAGCAAATGGCTCAGTACGAACTTCACCATCCTCCAATACAACTTATACGAAATGCAAACTAAGACTTTCCTGAAAGATCTACCACTACCCTTGAATAAAAGGATCAAGCTCAAACCCCACGTTTCAAGCACAGCATTTATAAATGAAACAATCTTTTTCCTTCTGTCTCCTCATTCTTGTTTTAGATCCTTCATATTGTGCTGCAATTTTTTTAATAGCCAGTTATGAATCACAGAACTTCCTGATGTCACAGGTGCTATAAAAAGTTTGGATTTTTAAAAATTACTTATAATACACAATCTTTTAATAAAATAAAAACGAAGGAAACTGTTTCTTTGGGCTTCCATAACACTGCAAGCTTAAGAAATTTGTACATGCAGTTCAGCACAGTAAAACTCTAGGTTAGAATTGTGTATCCGTCCTGAGTGACTGTATCATTCCAGTGCCTAATAGGCAAGGAATGATACAGCAGAAATTAAAATTTATGGTGACCACGTGTTTGAACTAATAATTTCAGTAAATGATATTAAAGTAAATCATAGACTTAGGTACTGGAGAATGTCTCACCACTCGGTATTTTACCAGATTAACACTCCCAAACATTTTATGTAAAACTGATGTGTCGTTGTTCTGTGTTGTGGCTTATATTTGGTGTTTTGGGGTTTTTTTACCTTTATGCCTCTTTTTTGGGGTTGTTTTAGTTGTTGATCAGTATGGTTTTAGACCTTTGGCCAATTTATACAAGTGTCTCTGATGTTTGGGAAGCAATGTGAAGAAATACATCAAGTATTGTTTTTTGTTTCCATTATACAAAGGGGAGGCTTCTTAATTTCTTAAGTATGAGTACAGAATAAATGGGAAGAAACAGTTTACTGGTAACAGTTTGCAACAACTCAAACATAAAGCATCTTACTGTTTTCTGAATTTGCAATGTAGAAACAGGAACAGAGGCTATTTCCATCTTGGGAAATATGATAAACATTGACATATCTTCAGCATGGACTAATAAGAGCTCACAGGCACTCACACGCATGGCAGCTGGGCAGAAGAGCCTGTGAAACAAGGGGACTGTATGCTACTGATGACTTACCTGTTTGTGTTAGCAGAAAGAGTCTGAGTGGCCCAGCTAGTCTGATGATTTGAGGACAAGAGATCACAGTTCAATGATTTCACAGAATCACAGAATCACCATGTTGGAAGAGACCTCTAAGATCATCGAGTCCAACCCACGCCCTAACACCTCAACTAAACCATGGCACTGAGTGCCACATCCAATCTTTTTTTAAGCACATCCAGGGATGGTGATTCCACCACCTCCCTGGGCAGACAATTCCAGCACTTCACCGCTCCTTCTGTGAAAAACTTTTTCCTAATATCCAACCTATATTTTCCTTGGCACAGCTTAAGACTGTGTCCTCTTGTTCTGTCAGTTGTTGCCTGGAGAAAGAGAGCAACCCCCACCTCACTACAACCACCTTTCAGGAAGTTGTAGAGAGTGGTAAGGTCGCCTCTGAGTCTCCTTTTCTCCAGGCTAAACAACCCCAGCTCCCTCATTTGTTCCTCATAGGGCTTGTGTTCCAAGCCCCTCACCAGCCTTGCTGCCCTCCTCTGGACACACTCAAGTGTCTCCACGTCCTTCCTGAACTGAGGGGCCCAGAACTGGACACAGTATTCAAGGTGCGGCCTCACCAGTGCCAAGTACAGGGGAAGAATGACTTCCCCGGTCCTGCTGGCCACACTATTCCTGATACAGGCCAGGATGCCATTGGCCTTTTTGGCCACCTGGGCACACTGCTGGCTCATGTTGAGTTGGCTGTCGACCGGTACCCCCAGGTCCCTTTCTGCCTGGGCACTGTCCGGCCACACCACCCTCAGCCTATAACATTGCAGGGGGTTATTGTGGCCAAAATGCAGGACTCTGCACTTGGATTTATTAAACTTCATCTTGTTGGACTCTGCCCATCCATCCAACCGTTCAAGATCTCTCTGCAGAGCCCTCCTACCTTCCACACGCTCCCAGCTTAGTGTCATCTGCAAATTTACTAATGATAGACTCAATACCTCATCCATGTCATCAATAAAAATATTAAACAGAACTGGCCCCAGCACAGACCCCTGAGAGACACCACTAGTGACTGACTGCCAACTGGATGTAGCACCGTTCACCACCACTCTCTGAGCCTGGCCATCCAGCCAGTTCTTAACCCAGTGAAGGGTGCACCTGTCCAAGCCAGCTTTTCCAGGAGTATGCTGTGGGAGACAGTGTCAAAGGCCTTGCTGAAGCCTAAATAGACAACATCCACAGCCCTTTCTGCATCCACCAGGCGGGTCACCTGGTCATAGAAAGAGAGCAGGTTGGTCTAACACGACCTACCCCTCCTAAACCCATGCTGGCTGGGTCTGATCCCCTGGCCATCCTGTAAGTGATATGTGATGGCACTCAATATAAACTGCTCCGTTACCTTGCCAGGTACCGAGGTCAGACTGACTGGCCTATAATTACTAGGATCCTTCTTCCTACCTTTCTTGTGAATGAGTGTCACATTGGCCAGCTTCCAGGCATCTGAAGCCTCACCAGTGAGCCAGAACTGCTGGTAAATGATGGAGAGTGGCTTTGCAAGCTCATCTGCCAGCTCCCTCATCACCCTGGGATGGATCCCATCTGCTCCCATAGATTTATAAACATCCAAGCAGCTCAGCAGTTCTCTGACTGCCTCCTTCTGGAAAACACGGGGACCATTCTGCTCCCTAACACCATCTGCCAACTCAGGAGTTGTCCTGAGGACAAGCCGTCTTCCCACTAAAGACTGAGGCAAAGAAGGCATTAAACACTTCCACCTTCTCCCCATCTGTAGTTACTAAGTTCTCTTCCACATCCAGCAGAGAACAGAGGTTGGCCTTACCCTTATCTTTTGCCGTTAATATATTTGTCAAAACATTTTTTATTATCCTTCACAAGAGTTGCCAAGTTAAGTTCTAGCTGAGCTTTGGCCTCTAATTTTTTTCCCACATGCCCTAGCAACCCCCTTAAATACTTCCTGGGAGATCTGACCCTCCCTCCAAAGACGATACATCCTCTTTTTATTCCTAAGTTCCTTCAAAATCTTCTTGCCCATCCAGGCTGGACGCTTGCCTCGTCGAGCCTCATCTTCCAGCACACAGGAACAGTCCATTCCTGTGCCCTCAAGATCTCTGTTTTGAAGCGAGCCCACCTTTCCTGGA
>VZRS01011890.1:0-27440 GCA_013398055.1 Ifrita kowaldi
TGTCTTTCAAACCAAGACAGTATGTCTTGCATTTTTCTTCTGATAAAAAGTGAAAGTTGCAATAACAGTGGTGTCAGGGAGAACAATGGCAGTAGTTGCTTCCAGTAAAAGAAACAATAACAATATTGGAGTTTGCAGGCAACAAGAATAACAGCACCAGAACTGGACAGGTGAACAAAAAAAGGATGCAGACCTGCCACCAAAAAAACAGGTTACAGAATTAAAGAGAAGGCCCTTAGCGCTACAAGGATAATGACAATTAAGGTACTCTGTAACAAAATTGATGTTTTTTATGACAGCTTATCACTTAATTAATGGCTCATTTATGCTTTGTTAGAAAATTGATGCCAGAGAAAGATTCTCTGCAAATGAAAGAAAGTATACTAACTCCCTCATAAATTTGCTGTCCCTGTCTGGGCTTAATAAGGTCAATGGTGTGGACTTAAACTGCTCATCTTACCAAGATGTAATGAGCAAAAATCGGTAAGAAACCTAACAACTTTTTATTAGTTCTTTCAAACACAGCAGTCTCCCTGTGAGCAGTGACACCAAGCTTGAGACACTGATCAAGTGTTAATGCTGGTTTGTGGTGATACTGAGCACTTTCCCCACAGTTCCAAACACTGATTTCCCCCCAAATTCCTTTCTGATTTGGCTTAATTAAGACTTTGCACTACACAACAAAGATTCAGTTGATTAAGAACACTAATCAGACCCTTCAGCTCATTCTGCAACAGGCCATTCCTGATTTGTTCAGTTTCACTGAAGGAGATGCAATCAAGAAAATTTAAAAAATCCACTGCAGCTCAGTTCCAGGCAACTGTTTTTCCCTAATACAACATCACAAGAGAACAACTATGGGATTTTTTTACCTTCACAAGGGAGAGCAAGCAAGAGAGTCTTTAATCTCAAACTAAGTCCTCATGTTTTTAGATGAACTGTCAATACCTTGCACACCAGACTCACAGATGTGAAAATCCCCAGAAGTCAAGCTCTCATCAGAAGGAAGGCAGTGATACAGAAAATAAACTGGAGTCTCCTGAATTTAAGTAACTTTCAGTAAATTCTGTTGAATGACAAAGAGAAAAATAACTGGACTTTCCAACTGACCTGCCGAAGGTTGATATAAACTGCATTTTGCAGAAACTCAGAGGCTTCCATGCTCCTCTTCTGTATTGCCAGGACTCTCACTGCCTTCACACAAGCTTCCAGTTCAATCACACCAGCATTCTTGTACTTGGAGAGGGAGAAAATTAAAATAATATTGAAGTATTGCACCTGTTAGACTTTATAAGCATTTCTGCTCAGCATATAAATCAGCTGTCACATCCTCCAAACTCAGCAATTCCTTAATGCTAATGACTACACTGTTAAATTATCAACATATGCCCAAGTGAAAATTAAGGTGTCATCTAAAATATTTTTATGCAAAACAACCATTTTCAGCCTCTTCACTCACTTCTCTTATTTTGAGACACAGCACAGCTTCAGTCTGAGAGTTCAGATGAGGAGAAAAGCTGGGAATATTGGTACCCTTTGGGATAACCTCATATAAATGGCTGGTTGTGGGTGCTGTGTCTGCAAATAAATTCTACCTTCCCAGTGCAAATATTTTTATTACTGCATCCGTTTTCTCTTTAGTTAAAACAATATTCCTGATGACCAGAGAATGAGAAACCAATCTGAGTGTTCCAGTATCTGTTTGCAAAACCTTTGCTGTAAAAGACTGTTTAGTGATTTAGCTTGCTTAAGGAAGCTAAAGAGACAATGCAGATGTGCATGGAACTGTTTGTGCCCAGATAACAAACAGGCAATCTTTTAGCCAGACAATCTGATCTAGTGATTTCCTCAAACAACACTGATACTGGATATTTGATTTGGCCCACCTCCTGCTGAAGTTAAGCTCTTTTCAGGTACTCATATCTGAAAACTTACGGGGGAAAGCAAACTCATAACAAAATGCAAGAGTTACGCCAGCAAAGCTGTCACATATTCCTCTCTCGTGCATTTGTATTGGCAAAAGCAAATCACTGGAGATTGAATCTATTTTAGAAGGTGCTACAAAAGTTTTTTCAGCTCAGTGAGAACAAGAAATATGTAGAAAGTGCTGCTTCCTCAGCATTAGACTAAGGAGTTACTCTGTAGGTCTGGAATAGACAGAAGGTAACTGTGCTTGTCTTGAAGGGTTAAAAATCAGTCCTGGCACAAAGCTTTTTGTTATTTCAAGTGAAGCTGCAGCGAAGCACAGTTATTACTTGCTGAGAGCATAGTGCATCTTATAAATACCCAAAATATAAATATCCTGCCCTAAGCCCAACAAAGTCCAATAATTTTATACTTCCAGACACATGATACTCTTTCTAGATCAGCAACATACCCTTAAGGTAACATTAAAAAGCTGAATGCATCCTTGACAATTACTGTTTTATTGAATGATTCAAATTTATCTGACACTATGCCCAGAACTATCACCTTTAATTGCTCCTGATCATAAATTAACTCATGCACACTACTGAACTTGTTTCATTGCAGAGTCTCCCTTCAACATGGACATGAAAATGCCTGTAATAAATGTTTACAAGCTTAGTCTAAAGATACTTTATCAAACAGGAGACATACCTGAAATTAAAAAGTTGTTAAATAACTCCACTGCAGTACAATTAAACTTAGCTTTACTGTTGATATGGACACTGAGCCTCTATTTTCACAGTACAAAATAATTCTTTTTCCTTTCCTATTATGAATGTAGACATTAAGCTCCTTTACCATATCAGGCTCTGAGCATTTGCACAAAAACCTAAAAATTCCTCCAGGAGAGCTGGAAACTACTTTACAAATTTCACTGCCATGCTTTATAAGATCTACCAAAACCAAAGCCACAGAAGTTCACTGTTGAAAAGAACTTCAGTGCATTTTTTTTTTAATAACCAGAATTACCTTGCCATAGTAAGAAATAGCTTCTTTGTATTTTTCTATGATGTCTTCAGGACTCAGGCAGTTCTTGGCACGTCCTATCTCAGCACTGGTATCTGCATTTATCCCATTGGAAGTCAGAGCACCTAGAACAGAACAGGGTCAGAAATGAGCACAATGACTCTTGGCAAATGCTAAATACCTAAAAAGCAAACTAAGGTATGTTGTAGGTTTGACATAGAATACACAAAGTACACTTGCCCTACCTAGAAAAAAAGGAAATAATCTTTCACTTAATAAAAAACAAATGTATTCATGATTTTTAACACTTATCTGAGTGTTTAGACTACGAATAAAGTAACAGATTGATAAAATTATATTATGACTACATCTGAATACACAGTTTTAATCTTTGAACTATTCCTCCTTCTACTTTAAAACTGTGTTTCTAAAGCACACCTTAGGGGAAAAAAAGGCTCAGACAAAACACTAAGAAATTGGTTTTCTTACATAAGAAAGAAGGCAAGAGACAGAAAGGGTCTATATAAAAGATAAGAATGTGAAATGGAAGCCAAGGAAATTTGCAGTATTAGAAAGTACATGAAAAATTTATTTATAGAATGTGATTTTATTGAGGAGTTAACATAATAAAAGTGAAAACACATCAAAGGTTTGGCAAGGCTCAATACCTTCTTACGTGTTACTTAATCTGTAGGGTTTTACTGTAATTTATTTAGGATTATACAGTAATTTATTTCTCCAGGAGGTTTCCCTGCTAAGATGGTAAAAAAATATACCTCTGTGTTTCAGAGCTGGCCCTAACTCTCAATAGACAGTTAAAAACTATTGTGAAAGGTATTTCTGAATATACTGAGGGAGCAGAAAGAATGTTTCTTTTAATACTTAAATGCTAAGGCAACTTTTTCATATGCTTATTAACCTTAAGGAATCAGATCAAGCACATCTGTAGATTAACAGTGTTTTTAGGAAAGTGAAAGATGTTTGTTTATGATGACTGAGAGAGCACCATGACACTACAGGACTACATGTGACCATTCAGGTTGGTCACTTCAAAAATATTTTAAAATCCTCACTACTCATAGAAAGAATTCCTGTTGATTAGAATTTATGGAGACACAATCACAAACTACAGTATTTATTTTGTGCCAGTTACCCTTCAGTCTCTATAATTTCTCAAGATTTATAATCTAGTTTTGGCAAGTGGCAATATCTATACAATTGCAAAACACATCAAGTAATAGAAGAAAATACTTTGGAAACATGCAGGAAAATAATGTACCTGGATCAATGAGAACTTCCTGTGCCCCTAAAAGGAGGAACAAAAATGATTTTTTTTCAGCCTTAAATAGAGCCAGCAAAGTCAGTTCTTATAATGTTTTATAACATCAGGCTTGAACAAAATCATCAGATTTATCAGGATCATCACTGCTATTTTGAAGGACTACCAATTATAATCAAGTAGTCACCATATGTTAAAACTAATTTTGTTAATAAATAAATGTAAAAAGTCCCATAAACTTGCACTGATTTCTAAGACACATTAGGAAGAATTTCAGAATTTTCACTGTATAATTTAAAGCCATATCCTTTTTCCTTTATCTTTACTGTTTTAGTTGGCAAGTTTCCATCACAGTCCACTTAGTATATTTTAATGCCACGACCTACAGTACTTAAATCTCCTTGTGGGAGGCTCATTTAATCTGCACAATACTCTAGAATAACATTTTCAAGTAATTTTATTCCTTTTAATTGTTACTACTTTCATTCCGTCAAATTTTCTGAAGAATTGAGTCATGTCAACCCAACAGGCCAGACTGTCCATGTAAGAGTTGCCAAGAGTATTGCAGAGCTGGATTACCAGGTTATGTAACACCTCGCTGCCCTAACCTTTGGTTAAATATGGCAATAATATTGTTAATATCAAGGGTTAAGCAGTCAAAAACAATTATTTTATCAGCAAGACAGGCCCTCCCTTCAATTGATTTGCTCAGATTCCAGAGAAGTGAAGCAGAGATTTAGATCTAGACCCAAAGATACGCCAACACTTCACTCAAGTGTCCTAATTCTGCCTGGGGAAAGATGAAGGTCAGGCAACAAAATCAAGAGCTTAGAACTCCCAACAAATAAAATCCAGTGGAGAAACCCAAAACAGCCAGTGACCTAAGCATAAAGCAAACCAAACTCATCTTGTTTGACATACAAATCCCATAACTGACAGACCACAGCCAGATTTCCTGGCCAGGAGGAACTGAGCAACTCAGAATCTTCCTTTACACTGAAGGCTGCAGAGACACATCCAGGAATTCGAGGGGACACGGCCTAAACCAGTCCCCATGCAAACTAAAAGGTTCAGATGCCTGAGAAGTCAAAGTGCCCTTTTCACAGAATCACAGAATGGTTTGGGAAGGAACTTTAAAGACCATCAAGATCCAACTCCCTGTCCATGGGCAGGGGCACCTTCCACTAGAGCAGATTGCTCAAAAACCCCATCCAACCTGGCCTTGAACACTTCCAGGGATGGGCAGCCACAGTATAGAGCAGAAGCTCATTTGTATTTCTGAGCTTCTCTTTCCAAAGCTGTTTCTACATAAAGCAGACACCGTATTTGCTGAGCAGCCAGGTCCTGTCCTGTAGCCTAAAAATGCCAAATGATGGAAGTCACAAGGCATTCAGAGGAAGATGTTTCTCTTGTCTGGATCTGAGCAGGAAACTTCATCCTGTGAAGGCTGAAGTACAGGCATAAGAAGAGGTGCAATTCCAGGTACAACAGGAAGCACTAAAAGTAATTCTCACATCTACATGCCTCAAAATTAGGCACAAACATCAGTTCCAACTGTGGTGTTTCTTGATTTGTGCAGAATTTGGAAACCCTTTTTTTTCTGGCTTTATCCCACAGAAAGATACAGTGGAATTTGTTCCACAGATTAAACAGTCCTCACAAAATTAATTACAAGAAATAGATTATAACCAAAGGTGCAGTTTGAAAAGATTTTAAATGAAAAGCAATGCAGAGACAAGAAAAGGTAATAAAAATAAACTTTCAGAAAACTTTGTAAGAAAATGACATCACAGCAACAGCTGTGCAGGAGAGAGGTCAGCAGTTCAGACCTAAAATCACAGACATCATAACTGGAGTTAGGGAACAATATCTAATGGGCCACAAAGTAATACTTCCATCTGCAGAGCATGACAAAAAAAACCTGTGATCAGTTTTCCTTCACAGAAAAGTCCTTTGAAAAATTCTGTCATATGAAACTAAAACATTTATAAAATACAACTACACTAACAAGTTAGCAAACAGGACTTTGAAATAGAGAGATTTAAGTCTCAACTTAAATAGAAACCCAGCAATAATACACCCAAAATACATTCAATTATTCTGATAGTTGTGACTTATTTGTTACCTTCTTTAGTAACAAGGAGTACCCATGACGAACAAATAGATTGCAACGTCTCCTATTAAATATTCATTGGAATGTAGACAAAGGTCATTAACCAGGTGAAATTATAACAGCCAATATAAAATGCATTCATAGGTCATGGGACCAAATGCACAGATTTTAATGACTAGCTATGGTGTGAAAAATTAGTATTCTGTCCTGAAATAAGGTAATTTTACTATCACAATTAGCTGGTTTCAACACACACGGTTCTTAGTAAAGGTAATACAAAGCAGGTGTTTACTAGTGTGGTAGTTTAAACTTAGTTCAATGGACAGGTTGCTGAACAAACGAAAAACCTGGCACCGCCTCTGTGATTTACATATTTAAAGGAAGAGCAAGCGTGGGAAGTTCGTTTTGTTCCTGTTTCCCTCCCTGGGTTGGCACAGGGGGGAGGCCCCTGGGCCCCATCCCGGAGCAGGCCCAAGTCCCCTCGGCGGGGGCCGAGCCGCCGGGGAAAGCCATCCCAGCTCCGCAGGCAGCCGTGACCAGCTTCAAACAACTGCACAGCCAGAACCGCGCACCTTCTGGAGCCCCTTCCACGTAGCCAGCGCGGCTCGTGTCGGACTGAGCAAAACCAGCATGCAGCCAACAACGAGAGAGACAGCGAGTTTTCCCCAGCGCGGAGCCCAGACAAGAGACAAGATCAACTTCTTAGCCGCAACTTAACAGGCACCAGCTTTCTTCCAGGTCAGAGAGAAAGGAAAAGTGAGATCATGTGGGATGAAGCCAACATGGCAGTGCCAAGGTCAGTAAAGGAAGGGAAGGAGAGCAGGCACTTCCAGCACCAGACCTAAAAATTCTCCTTGCAAGCCGTGTGAAGACTATAATACAGCAGTTTGTTCTCCCTATAATTCATAAGATGATGTACTTGGGAGGATGTAGAAATCCATGTATAGTTCATGAAAAATACTCATGCCTGAGTATATAGATATGGTGAAAGACTTTGAGAGATTGAGAAGAGAGCCTTTACTTTCAGGCTGGAATAGCTCATCCTTAAAGGACTGGAACCCCATGACTGTTATGACCCATGATTAGCAGTGTGGGAAGACTGCAAGATTCATGGGAGGGATACTTTTTCACTGCAGCAGATTTCGGGCGGACTGTTATTTGTGGAAGTTTGAAACCACGTTAAAGAAGTTCACAGAGAACTGTTGTCCATGGGACGAATCCCACGGCATAGCAGAAGAAACTCTTTTCCTTAAACATAAAGAAAGACTCTTAAGAAATTAAACACTGACCAAACTCCATGTTTGTTTCCTTTGCACGGGTTGGTGGAAAGAGGGAGGTATTCGAAGAGAAAGGTGTTCTGGGAGTTTGCTTTAATTTCTTTTCTTTTTACTTTTAATTCTGTTAGTAATTGATCTTCTTTATACTGTAACTGTTTAAGTGTGGACCTGTTTTGCCTTGAAGTTTTTCCGTTTTCCTCAATAATCCTCATTTCACCTTATTTTATTCGTGGTGCCTGGCACCTAACCAGCGTCAAACCACGACAAGTAGATTGTGACTTATAAAAGAGTAAGATGGGTGGTTGCTTCCTTTAGATTAAGGAATTAGTTTTGACCACATTGCACACAAGAGAACTTAACATCAGCATTTAAACCCAGCTATGTTTCAGTCCTGGGTGAGTACCTACAAAGCAGCAGCTGTGCTGGGTTAGCCCAAAGGCCATGTAGCTCACACTAGTCAATGTGTTTTCATTTCCCTACCCCAGCCCAGCCTCTCCTGGAAGCCACAGAAACTTTCAGGAGCCATAACAGCATGGGACAAGTGTCAGGTTACGTGACAGGCTTATCTGCGCAACTACAAAGGAGCAGAGAGGATCAGTGACCATCAGCTGAACCCCAATAACCAAAACAGAGCCACCGGAGCTGTGCAGGGGTGAAGCCCAGCAGCTCAGTTACACAAGCAGCTCTCTGGATCCTCTTACAGACTGGGGGGGTCACTGCCTACAGGAATATGGGGCTCATTATAGGGAAAGAGCATTTTGGAATTGTACAAGATTCGTTCTGGGGTGTACGGGACGAGCCAAAGACAAGGAGAAGGAGGGACTGAGGCAGTGTAGGGAACAAGCATGGAAAAACAGAGGGGAGTACATGTGTGTGTGTTGGTCTAAGAACCAACAACTGGAATGGGCTCTGAGTCTCAGCCTTGGGGTCAAGGTGCCAGCTACTGGTGCAGTCCAGTGGCCAGCTACTGGACAGACTGAGGCTGTGTGTGTGTACCCTCTGTGTTGCTGCAGGCCCACTGGGAATGCCTGCTCAGCCTCCTGTCTGCCTGGACCTGGGGACATGGAGCTGCAGCAGCCTTGCCTCTGTCACACCACTCTGAATGACAAGGAGTTCCATGTCATACCTATAGGCTGGATAAAGAGTAATTCCTTTGATCTGCTTCTCCATCTGCTAAGCTCTGTTTGATGTCCTCCAGTTCTTCTTTTGAAAGAAACACTGAACCTTTGATCCCTACCAATCCTCTTCCACAATGTTCACTGTATTACAGATAATTCTCATGTTTCTCCTCAGCCATCTCTTTTGCAATCCAAGAGTTTAGAAAAAGTATACTAAACATTAAAAATTACACTGGTTTATTGGCATTTCATTAATGAAATCTATTTATTACATGTTGACCTTAGAATAGCAAAAAAACTATGAATAAAACGTACCCAACTTACTTCTCCTAATACATCTCTTATTTTTCTTAATACATCTCTTAATACAGCTCTGCCACGTCATATTTTATGAAAACTGTCTGCATCTCCTCCAGCAAAATTCAAACTAACACAGACACCACTAACAATCATGTGAAGAAATCAAAAGCTTTGCAATTCTATGCAAAGCAGATGTGTTGACATTAACACCAAAACAGAAAAGTAATTGCAAAAATCTTAAAAAAAACCCAAACAATTCTTCCCCCAACCTCCCTCCTCTGATTAATCCTGTCATCTGTATAATTTTAGAGTTAGGAAGTAGGGAGAAGTTTTCAGATGTTCAGTGGTGGCAAACAGAACAAAACTGAAATGCCATCCTTACCTGGCCTGTGCCTGTTGCCTGCCTCAGCAGAAAGAGAACCTCCTTGAGCCCTGCGAGGTCCAACTTTACCCCCAGTGCCACCTGGGTAGTGATAGATGACGGATGCTGAGCACAACCCCTCAAGGGCAGCTGCAGAGAAAAGAAAAAAAGCCAACAGATTAGCAGAGACATTTGCAAGAAGTGAAGTATCACATCATAAAGTCCATTTGCACAAACAAAATATGCCTGAAATTGGAGGTCTAATGACAAAGGCCACAGAAAATTCTGAGATACTCAATGTGCTTTTCACCTCTGTGTTCACCCTCAGAACTCCCATTGCCCCAACCCCACTAAAATAATCTGCAGGAGTAAGAACTTGTCACAGTAGAGGAAGCTCACATGAAAAGCACTTAATCCAATTGGATGCAATTCCATGAAACCAGGTAAGATGCCAAGAGAGCTGACCAAGGTGAGACCACTCTCTCATCACCTCCAACAGGTTCATGCCCATTGGGGGAAGTTTCTAATGGCTGGAAAAAGGAAAACATCATCTTCTTCAAGAACGAAGTATCAGCACAGGCAGATCAACATCAGCTCCCTGGAGAGGGAAACACAGAAACCCTTCTGGAAGCACATGAAGTGAAAGAAGATGTGTGGGAACAGCACACGTTGATTTATTGAGGATAAGTCAGTCTTTGGCAACCTCACTGCCTGCTATGATGAGATGATAAGCTCAGTGGACAAAGGAACAGCAGTGGATGTTGTGTATTTTGGCTTTCAAAACATCTTTGGACATGCTCTCCCACAGAATGCTTGCAGCCAAATCGGGAAGATTGGGATAGCTGGCCTATAAAATAGGTGGGAAATTGGCTGGACAGCCACACTCAAAGGACTGTGATCAGCCAAATGGCTGCCTGTGACCAGTGGTGTCCCTCAGGGGCACAGTACAAATGCCTTCATTAACTGCCTGGATGATTGCATAGAGCACACCCAGAAACTTCCTGCGTGACACCAAATTGAGGGGAACAGTAGGGCAGGCCTTCAATGCAGAGAGAATTTTCCAGGCTGGAGATAGGGCCTGACAGGAGCCTCATCCCAAAGCAAGGCTGGTGGAAGGCCATTAAAAGGGTCAAGGGACTGGAGTTCCTGAAGCAGAGAATATGAGAAGCAGAGAGAACTGGGCTTGCTCAGCCTTAAACAACAAGAGGCTGAAGTCGATGTCCCTGCTGCTTTTAAAACACCCAATGGGAAGGTAGAGGAGAGATGGAGGCAGGTGCTTCTCAGAGGTGCAGAGATCGGATGAGAGTCAACACAAGCTGACACAGGAAGTTCTGCTTTAAGGTAGGACCAATTTATGTTTTGTTGTTGGGTTTTTTCAAATTATAACCAGGAAAATGTTAGAACAGGTTGCTCAAAGACTGTAGAACTTCCATCATTAAATATACCTGAAACTCAACTGGACAGGTCCCTCAACAACCTGATTTACCTGGATGTGATATAAGCAGGAGATCAGACTTACAGACTTATCAAATAATTTGGATTGGAAGAGTCCTCTGGAGGCTTCTAAGTATAATTAGAGGAATCCTGAGCCATTTAAATTTTTGGAATTGTAGAAGGAAAGAAGTAGGAGGTCAAAAGGTGTTAAAGTTTTCATAGTATGTAACCTGCAGGGCCATTAGGAATATAAATGGGTTTCCACGTAGAATGAGAAAGCTAAAAGCAGAACTGGAAACAGTGATTGTCCTGAAAGGGTGTGAAATTGAGAAGCAGAAATTGTGCTCAAAGATCATTTGTATAGCCAATAAATAACAAAAAGCAGGTATGAAAAAAAGGAAAGGAAAGGAAATGATGGAGAAAAAGCAGGGAAAAAAAGCAAATCCTAGGACCTGCTATGAAAGGAAGTCATGCCAGTGGAAGTTTAACACTTATGGCTTTGGTAGATGGGAAGGCATAAATCTTTTCCTAACAGTCCACAGTGGACACCCATAGGAAATATTTTTAAAACACCTAGTACAACCCAGTGAAGAAAATCAAATACTTTCCAAGGAATCATTAAAAAATCAGACACAATTTTTAAATACAATGCTTTACTACAGTAACACAATTTATCCTGTTTAGGTTTTCCTAAACACATTCCATTCTCATGTCTTATTAACCAATTTTTGCTTCAGCTTACTTGTTACTCACTCCTGATACTCAGATGTTGGTCACCAAAATCATTCCTACTTTTCACGATGCCTAAGGAAATGATAGGGGATAGTTTGATTTACTTGGGTTTAGCAACTACCACCACTTAATCCTACCTCCAAGCCACAGGAAGTCATTGACAGAGCGCAGCAGTTCCACTGCCATGTGATAGTGCACCAAGGAATCCTGCAGCATTCCAGCCTGCAGACACAGGTCTCCGACATGCTTCCGCATCCGGCCCTGGCAGCGCTTCTTGTAGTGTCTGCAAAATGAAAGGTGCACTTCAGTTACTGGCAGGGAATGCTTGTTTGAGGTAATAAAATACCTGAAGTCAATTTTCTTTCCTCCTTAATAGCAGATCAACATTAATTTACCTTCTGTCTCTGAGCAAATATGAATGCTGACTAAAGTAATATGCAAAAGAACCAACAATTTGAGGATATATTGGAAAAAGCAACGTATCACATTTTGGCTACACAGCATTCACACAGCTAGAGTCACACTCCCAAAAAGCTCCAAAGCAAGGTTCCTGCAGACTACAGAGAGTATTTGGCTGCCTTTCAAGAGCTGATATGCTGCTTTTTTGCTTTTTCAGTACATCCAAAAGCTCATTGTTAAGCCAGGGTGGTCTCTTGGTCTGCCTTCTTCCTTTCCCTCAGTAGGGAATGGATTGTTCTTGTGCTTAGGGAAACTGTTCTTGAATAAATCCCAGCACTCCATGGATGCTTTCCATGGAATCCCTCACATTTTGGTTCTGAGCATATTAAAGGTGACCTTTCCAAAATCCTACTCTAGCCCTCTGCCCTCCTCTGCTGGGACCCTCTCCACGCACAGCCCAAAGGCGTCAGGGGCCCAGAACCTCCTCAGACCCCCCCAGACCGCACAAACCTCCCCCTGCTCCCAACCCCTTCTTTTAAAGGGATGATGAGTGAAAAACCACAATCACTTCAGGCAACAGCTGACAGGGTTTCTCTTCCTCCTCTTTTTTTACATGTTAAAATAAATGATGATGTTCTTTCCAAATAAACAGACAAAGCCCACTGAATATATTCAACAGACACCTTCGTACAGCTGAAAAGGCAATTTGGGCATAAATCTGTGTGGTAACAGCACTAACCTTATTGCTTTATTTGTTTTTTAAGTAAGTTTCAGCTAAAGAAACTGATGCAAAGCAAGACACACTGGACTTGCTTTACATTCGCTTTACACTTGCTTGAGAAAAACACCTCATGGTTTAAGTGACAGTTCAGAACAACTCTGCTCTCCCAAGTCTATGAACAATCCTCCTGTTCTCCCTCCTGCAAAAGTATTCTGTGACAAGAATGTCCTTGCACTACAATTATAAAACTGTTTTATGAGGAAGAAATTTAAATGTCAATTTAGATATTTTATTAATTTGTGTTACTTTCAATAGTATGTCCTGTTGTTCTAACAATGTCTTCTAAGTACATAGAGAGGGGTATGAAAATTGATTTTCCACACATCACACCAAGGAAAAACAGACTTTTATTTCTTTGGATGGTTTAAACTAAAATAAAAGTTTATCCGAAATGAAATTGTAGTGAAAAGAATTGCTGTAGATGCCATTCTTTATTGTATACGTGAAGTCCAAAGAATCTGGTAAAAATACAAAGAGCCATCTTGGATTGACATAGTTCTAAACTTTTCACTTTTAGGAGATGTAGTGATACTTTTTCAATTTAATTAAGTTCATTAGAATAGTTGTTGAACAGGTTGCCCAGAGAAGCTGTGGATGCCCCATCCCTGGAAGTGTTCAAGGCCAGACTGGATGGGGCTTGGAGCAACCTGGGATAGCGAAAGGTGTCCCTGCCCATGGCAGACGGGTTGGAATGAGATGATCTTGAAGGTCCCTTCCAGCCCAAACCAGCCTGTGATCTTTTAAAAAGTTACCAAGACTATTTGAATTTAACAACTTTAAACAAAAAAGAAACCCAAAATAACCCTAGGGTAACACCCACTCTCCAGATGCTAAACTCTTAATGCCCTAGAGTGAGAACTGAATGGAAGAAGAATGCCAAGGTTATGTAATGAAACCTTGGGGCAGTGGGTTTTTTTTTCCAGCAAAGAACTTCCCAGAGGACCCTAGAGATGAACTGAAGTGTCACTGAAATAATCTCCATAAGGCATCTGAACAGATTGTCTTCATGAAGTCTGTAATGTAGAAATGAAAAAAGGAAAAGAGGCACGGAACATATAACATATAATGGTAGGAATAAGGATATTCATTTCTTTCCCTTCGATTTTAAGGCAGAAAGGCCAGGAGAAATGGCAAGAATCCCAACAGTTTCATGTTACTGGTTTATTTGCCTTCAAGGCTATTAGTTTGGCCAAAGAGAAGCAACTTTTCAGGCACCAAATAATTTCTTACTCCTTGCAGTTGGTTTGGAAAAAGGAAATGAAGAGAAAGTAACTGATTTATAGGGATGGGGACAGAAATTTAAAAAGAGAAAATATATGAAGTACAGACAATGGCCTTACAAAAACTAAAGAGAAAAGCTATGGGAACCAGTAGTACTGTCTACAAAAAAAATGGAAATAATAAAAGGAGACGAGAAGTATGTCTCCTACTGCTTCTCTCCACCAAAAAAGTTACAGATAATTCCTATATAAATGTTTGCACTTTTCTGATCTATCACACCATATTCACAATTGATGTGAAGGTGCTGACATTAAATGAAGCTCAATACGACTGTTGTTCTTTATCTTTCAGATGTGTCAAGAAATTGAAATATTTATCTTTTATTTTTCAACAAGCATATATTTAATAGATGTGTTGAAGAATAAAAATACAAGAAAATTTAAAGTGAAAACTAAAACTGCTCTCTATGAACTATGGAAGGGCACCAAATCTTACCAAGATTTCAGTCTGAGCTTTGAGTTATAGAAAAATAACTCCATCAAAAAAGTTCCTTTGCAATCTTTGCAATCATTCCACAGGAGAGTATAAATTGGTTATAAATCAGATGTTCCTAATCTCTGCACTCCAGAATGAAAAGAACATTACAAATGTTATATTGCTTTAATGTTTTTTTTGTTGTTTTTCACATAAGTAGTGGGATTGGAGAATCACTGCTCCCTTACACAGCTGTAATTCCTTTCAAAGATGCCACTGCTTCCAACTCCCTACACTTTCAAGCAATCTCTGTGTTTATGGACAATTAAATTTCTTATTCTCTCAAAACTGCAGTTTGTAAGTGTTTTTCCAGATTTTCCAGCTAACATATGATTACGTTCATAAATATGGGTCATAGAGCAAAGGAAAGGAGATGATGCCTGACTCCTAAATCAGGACCTGATACCGGAATCGTTTCAATCACGCTGCCTCACCAACAGCTCTTCCTAACCTAATTTTGCTGCTGATTTATGCACACGTCAATATATGTGAAGTTTGAAGGCATTTATTCACCCAGACATCAATAAATATTGCTCATGAAAACCTCTGTTCTTTGAGAAACTCTCCTTATTTATAGACAAACAGATAATTTATTCCTGGTGATGAAGAAATTTACTATTAATTATTCAAAGGCTGAATTCATTCCACCTATTTTTAGGCTCTTCAAGGTATTGCCAAGACAGGATACATCTCCTATAGTCTCTGCAAGTCTTTGCCATCCTCTTGGAAAATGTTTCTCACTAATTATAGAGTAAGTTTGCACCAAACAAATGTATAAACTGTGTCTTAATTAGGCACTCACAATGAAGTACAATGAATTCAATTCCTTCAAGTATGTCCAAAAAGACAAAAGGCAAAGACTTCATTAAAACAAAACCCACTCTCCACAGACAGCAAAACTTAATTTACTTCGCATTTGGGAACCTTCTTTTCAAAAAAATCCAGTATCTACATCAGGCCCTTAAAATCATGTCCAAGTGACACGTTGTTTCTTCAATGCGTACTGGGGTGCAAATTTCATAGGAAAGAAGTCCTATATGCATATATATTCACATATATTTTTATATATATATATATAGCTCACCATAAAATGATGATTGCTCATTTTAATACTGAGCTAGTTTTGCTTCACAATTTTAGCTGAAGAACTTGAAAGTGAGACGTTTACAGATATCTTCTGTCTGATTTATTTTTTATTTAAACACTATTTAAATATTTTGGCTCTCTCCTGCTTCATCCTAATCTATTTGGGGACAGGAAGCCCATGTAAATTAACAACTCCTTCCTCTACGATAAGAGGACAACCTTTTTCTAGGCCAGTTCCTTGTAGCGCTCTACTGCCAAGAGCAGTTCCTATTAATTTTTCCTCTACATCATTTACAACATTAAATTTCAAAGAAGCACCCGAAGTCTCCCCTCCCTTCAAATTCCTTCCTGAGTATGATGCACTCAGAAGCATCCCCAGGGAAGGCAGTGCCATCATGCAGGACCACCCATGGAATGCTCCTTGGTGTCAGTCACCCAAAGTCCTCTTCTGAAGGTCCTCACCACAGGGAAAAATTCCGTTGACTACAGAACTGCTTTAATATCTTATTTTCTAAAGTTAGTTGGGTTAATTCTCTACCAAACACACTCTTATATTGACAGGAATAATCACAATCATGACCAGTGACCACTGCTACTACTTCAAAGTAGAGGACAATAAATCTGTTCCAGGAACTACAAAGAATTACTAAATTTCCATTTCTGCCTCATTTGCTCTATAGGATATGTGCTTTATTCTTTCATCTCCAGCTCTTTTCTAGGATCCCAGGATAATTTTATGGAAAATTCAGTGTAACAGTGTTATATTTCAAGACAGAATTTATTTTCACTAGAAACAGGTTTGACGGAATTTCTGGATCCTCAAAATTTGGCTGAATTTACAAACAAGAAACATGCAAAATCAATTTCCAAAAGTATATTCATGCAAAATGCTCCAAAAAAAATTTCCATCAAGTTCCACTAATTCCAGTTAGCATGCAGAGCTATAGATATCACCAATCATAACATTATCCAGACTTAAAGAGACACAGCTACAGCATTGGATCGACTGCTAGAACTTTTGATTTTGGAAACCAAACACAGGCAGCAACAGCTTCATGGCTTTGGAGTTTAAAAAATAAAGCAAATTCCAGAGGCCAGCAGCCGCCTAAGCAGACTATGTGTGTCCTACAAAAAAATTCAGCATTGCTACCAAATATAATTGCCAAATGCACCAAAAGGGGGCAACTGCAGTGGTGATGCTCCAGGCAGCAATTATTTTTGTGTGTACTGAAAAAATAAAGATAAAAAGCAACACTAAAATATGCAATGAAGGCGAAGTCAAGAGGCAGGACATGGGAAAAAGCTAACTATTTTCAAAGATACACAATCACAGCCTACCTTTTTAGACCCAACAACAAACTCACAGGGCAGTATGAGAGAAGAAGGGGAAAAAAAACAGAAAGGAACAAAACAGAAATTAGAAAGACAGAGAACAGAAAGAAAATTAACAGCCACATACAGATACTGAGATCATCAACTTTGATAAATCAGTGCACAAATCCCAGCTATGACACCGTGTAGAGAAAGACACATCTGTAAACAGGGCCCTACATTCCCATCACTCCACAGCATTAAATGAATGCCAGTATTAAAAAAGAAAGAACCTAAGACACAAACTGATGTAAACAACATTAAAATGAGCTTATCCAAGTAGATTTACAATCATACTTAAGTATGTTCATTTTTTTAGCTGAAAACAGAAATAAAATCGAAAACTTAAAACAAATGGGATTTTCAGTATTTCTGGCACGTTTCCTAGTTTTCAGTTTGTAGGATGTTTTTATCATAATGAGAACATGTGTTTCAATTATTCTCCATCAATCTCCCAGCCTCTACAAACAACTATCAAGCCCAACTGATTTCAGAAACTTTTTCAATTATCCTCAGCAGCCCTGTGACCACATAAATATTTTAGCCAATTTACAGTTGAAGAAACAGAAAGAAAAAATAAATCAATTTGCCAAAATCCCCTCTTGGCTGAATGCTCCAGGAATTAAACCAAGGTCAGCCTCTCTGTCCTACAATTTCTGTTTAACAGGACAACCTTTCTTCAAAACTTTTTAGGACTTAACCCACTATTTTTCATACATGAAGTTTTCTACCAGCCATGAAAAGTTCTTCTACACACATAAAACAGTGAGTTTGTGTATGTTGTCACCTCAGTACAAGTTCTGGGAATGTGTCTCTCCTGCTCATTACACAGGCAACTTGCAAAAGATAAAGGTCATCCTCATTTTTTCCAAGAATTAACTTACTTGAATGCAGCATAATAATTCATCTTCCTAATTTATGAACTTTGCAACTTAAAATAAGCCAATCATGTTGCAATTTTTATGTAACCAAGCTAATGAAAGTGTTCTAACGGGGTGAGGGTGAAGATCAGGTTTATATATATATAGCCCTAATAAGTATTAACCTCAATATTTGACAATAAAATACTTGGAGAAGAGTACCTTTTAAGAAACAAACAATATTCAGTAGTTTTAACTAGTCTTCAAATCATGTGATCAGAATTACTGTGTCCCGTGTAAATTCTTAACATATTTACCCTCAATCTATCATCCCAATAGCTCCAGGTTACAGCTGCACCACACATTTAATTAGACCTTCACTAGACGCTGAAATTTAACTTCAATTTTAGAAGTTATAGGTAAAGATATGCTTATTTAGCCACAATTACAGCAGAGACACACTCTCTGTTACAAACATAGAGAGTTTGTCTTCTCTGCCATCTATTTAACATAGAACATTTGTGCTTTTTAAGTAATTGGTTGCACAGTGACTCGGAGGTTGGAATACATCATATAAAAAAACTGAGAATGGACAGAAACTATATAAAAAAGATCAAGATACTTTCTTTGCCTTTAAACCTTTGGAAATTTCCACCTGTTCTAGAAAAAGCTGTTTCATCTGCCTCAATATCTCAATATCATGTTTTTATTTCTTTCTGTAAAATCACTATGCTGACAGACTCAAAATCAATGAAGTAGCAAAAGTTGTCGTACCAGATCTTCTCATACCCACTTCCTGCACTCAAACAACCTTGACCCCTCCCTGAGCAGAATTATACATCCAGTCTTGCAAAAACAGAAACTGGTCTCTATTGAAGAAAGTCCTTCCTAGCCCTGTTGTTCCCTGGTATGCAGTGCTTTCCCTTAATTAGTGAATCTGTCACTACAGAAGGGAATGTGCTAAAATAAAATCCTGTGATTGCAAGCCAAGCAATAAAAAACTCCCAAGTAATAAAATGCAATATTATCACTAGTTCACTTCCAAAGACTTTGGCTTGACAGTATGTTAGTTCAATAAACTAATCTGAATTCAACTGTATTCCATGGACCTGAGTTTCTACTTTACAACACAAAGGTCTCTATCTAAGGAGATGCATCAGGCTACTTGAAAGGTGCCTAGAAAGGTTCCTGTGCAGAGCAGCTAAAAATATATTTTCATTCCCCTTTCTTAAGTTTTAATGTATAAATCCTAAGTTTTAAAGCAATCGGAAGTACTAACTCCACAGCAAAATAAAACTGAAGAACTTTCTTACTTTGAACTGAACAATTAAGAGAACTTAGCAACTTTTCTTTGGGCAGTTCGGTGCTGCAAACATTTCAAGTACATCACTGATCCAGACTTACTGAAAACCTGTTTGGTATTCAAACCTTCCAGCAAGGGTGTGTGCAGAGCTGAGCCAGTGATTAACTCTGGATAAACCCCTGTGTCTACACAGGCAGGGTCACACACCTTCCATTCTGCAAAGAACTGAAGCATCACACTGAATCTGTTTGAACTCTTCACTGCAACAGCATGAAATATCTGCCTGGAGATGTGTGGACACATTCTCCTGTCACTCGAGCTCCCCACGAGTTCAGAACTTCACAAAGAGTATTTATTTCCCACTAGCTACAACACAGCTACTGCTCAGAATTAAGTAATTTATCCAAGAAATCGATTTCCAAAGTAAAGTTTTTTAGAAGACACAACAGCAGAATTCATTCTGATTTTGAGATTCTTGGCCAACAATTGTCATTTTCTATCTAATTGGAACAGGAAATTTTAATTACATTCAACCAAATTTCATTCAAACTGCGTAATTGAAGACAAGATTCTAAAAAGGCTTGTCCAGTGTACACAACTTTACCACCCATGTAGAAAAAGCAGCAACATAGTAATTTATTCTGATAATTGAATAATAGTGCAGGGACAAACCAGGGACCAACAAGTCAGAGCCAGTTCAAGTGCTCAGGAAAGAGGAGCAGGGCACAGGAGTACTGCTGGTCCTTCAAGCACCCACAGATAATTTAACAAAAGGCTTCAAACTAATTAGCAACCTGGAATGCTTTCTTCCCATTTCCAAGGCCACGACTAACTATGCAGGCAGAGCTGATTAATGGGATTTAAAAGCTTCCCAACCCTGCCTGGACAGCTCTGGACAACCCTGCCTGGACACCTCTGAGCTTTTACACACAGCAATAACCTCTGCTGGCATCCCTACAGTACAACACAGATATGAACACTACTACTTCCAGATACACCTTGTGTTTTGATAGGGCTTCCCACACCTCTGTCTTTGCCAGGACAAAAGGTGGTTGCTTCCACCTTTTGTTCCCTGGATTTGACTGCAAACAGCAGAGTCAAACAGATTTTGCACCTGCCTGTAGCTATCAAGCCAGAATTACTTATCCCTTGCACAAGAACTATGCAACACTCAAATCTGACAGATGAGTATGCAAACGAGGAGGAAGGAAAAATGGGGAGGAACTCTAACACACACAAAACCAAACAGCTGTAGCAAACAGGTAGCAAAACACGACAGGTAAAAAGCATTAACAAATAATTACATAAAACAAAGAAAGACAGGGAATGATGCTGGACTTCATCATCAAAATAAACAGTCATGGAATGAAAAAGTAGACAGAGGCTTAGAGGAAAAAATACAGAAAGTAGCATTAGTCAAATACTACTCAACATGATGTAAAAATAGTTTCATTGATGCTGATTTTTTTTTGTTAATACTGTATATCTATAAAACATTGGAAGATTTCCAGCAAAATTCTCATTAACAACAGAATCTGTCAAACCACTCCTGTGACTTCTTCCTACTATTTCATGAGCTTCATCAATTAAATGTATATATATGTAAACAAGCTCAGACCATCAAATATGCTGAGACTACAAGTTAAATTCTCTTAAACTACAGCAGGCAGACACAGTAAGATCAGGGCACAGCCTCTGTTGGAACAAGGCTCACCTTGTCCTTTCTAATAGGCTTATCCTAAGGGCTGGCAAGTGCCACAGATGTGTGTTTCTAAGACCTGCGAGCTGACAAAAGCAGCTGCTTACCTACTATCGGTGTCCAGACCTACAAAATCCTTCTTCTCAAAAGGAACACAGAGGAGGGGGATCTTGTCTCCAGACTTATCAGTGGCTCTGTCAAGCCGCTTTGACTCCAGCACTATGAAGAGGGACTCGATAAAATCTTCTATTCTCTTCTCCACAGTTTCACACTCATCATAACTGGGATAAAATGCCACATCCGTTCGGGGCTGCTCTGCAATCTCTCCTTGAAGCCCAAAGACAAACAACCGGGAATCATAAATAGTAGAGCCATACATTTCCTTCTGAAGATGGAATTTTTCGAAAGTCTGAGGCCATTCCTTGGCAGAAGAACATTCTGTGATAGTGATCAGCCCCACGACTTTGCGGTGTGTCTGAAAATCCCCCCACTCGTTGTTCTCTGGGGGATAATGGTGCCTATATCGGATGTAGAGCACTCGCTGCGAGTCGCGCACGTTAACTTGGCTCACGGCTGAAATCCGCTTGTAGATCCTGAAAAAGCTTTCTTCAGGTACAATGCCAATGGGCTGAACCACGACCAGGAGGGTCTGATGATCCTCAGCACACTGCATGTAGTCAGGAACACTCATTTTGCATCAATTGCAGGCTAGTGAAAGAAAAACGCATATTATTTCTTAACATTCAGAAGTACACGGCGTTGCTGAATCAAACAGATGCTAAACACTTCTCCATCCTGAATACATGTGCTACAATACTAATATTTGCTTCATGATTTTATTCGATCTTAACCATGTAGCTCACTGATGTCACACTGTGCACAAGGAGTACTTTTAGTCACCTATCACACAAAAAATCTGTAAATTAGGGTTTTCCAACTGAATCTCACTCCCTGTGCGGCTACACGAGCCAGCTCACACATGGGGCAGCACAGCCTCTACCACAGCCACTGGGGAGAAATACCAGCTCAGAAGAGCCTGTCAGATTCAGGCTCTTCAGTCCCATTTTCTTGGAGAAATATGGAAAATTGTGTGGGGTGAGATGTAAACAGGCATCAAATAGGGATCACTAAACTTTACACAGCTGTCTCGTGCATGGTCAAGCAGAGGAAAAACAGGACCAGAACACCTATTTTTGAGGAAAAGTGGAATCTTGCTCTCTCAAAACACACATAGGTAAGGACCAGGCAATGTTTTCTGCCTTTACGTTTAAGTATTTAGAATTCATTTTCTCCTGAGCTCTCTAAAACCGATTACTGCACTGCAGCTGGGTCTTGAATGAAGATGCACATCCCTGAGTCCTTTCATGTCCTGGACCACGGATGCCTTGGTGAATTTCAGCTCCAAAGCACACGCTGAACCGTAAGCATCACCAAAAAAACAAACAAACAAATCCTCCACAAAACCAAACACACGGACAAAACAAAACAAAACAAAACAAAACAAACACAGCCCAGCTTTAGACTTGACACCATCGGTTTTACACGCAGAACAGTGACTTCCGAGCCCACGGGGGCACAGGTGACAGACAGGCAGCTGCCTTGAGGAAAAGAGCTCCTCAGAACTACAGACTGTACCTCCCCTCTCCCACCGCACTGCCCGGGGCCCGCCCAGCAGCCGCAGCCCCAGCGTGCAGCCCCATTCCTAGGGTGCAACCCCATTCCCAGGGAAGCAGCACCGTCCTGACACTTCCCCCGGCAGCGGCCGCAGCGGGCGGGCAGGGGGCGAATGGGAGTTCCTGCCTTTCCCTGTCCCCGGGCATATCCCGCGCTGGGTCGGCCAAGTTTGGCATGGAAAAGGAATAAACTGCAAAAGAGCCAAGCGCAGCAGAGGCGCACACACCCCTCGGGCAGCGAAAGGCGCAGGGCAGCTGCTTTGGGGGGAGCGGCTGCGGGGTGGTAACCGCGGAAGGGGCACCGGCAGCCCGGGCAGGAGCCGGTCTTTGGGCAGCGGGGAGGGGCGGTAGTGGGGGACGGGGCACTCACAGCCGGGATAGGAACCGCTCTAGGACGGGGTGACGCGGCTGCCGGGCGGTAAGCGGGGAAGCGGCACTCACAGCCGGGACAGGGGGACGCGGCTGCCGGGCGGTAAGCGGGGAAGCGGCACTCACAGCCGGGACAGGGGGACGCGGCTGCNGGAGGGGCGGTAGGGGGGGACGGGGCACTCACAGCCGGGATAGGAACCGCTCTAGGACGGGGTGACGCGGCTGCCGGGCGGTAAGCGGGGAAGCGGCACTCACAGCCGGGACAGGGGGACGCGGCTGCCGGGCGGTAAGCGGGGAAGCGGCACTCACAGCCGGGACAGGAGCCGCCCCGCTGCCGCCGGAACTGACGGCAATGGCCGCTCCGCCCCGCATGCGCGGCGGGCCATGGCGGGAGAGGCGTGAGGGGAGCGGGGCGCTTCTCCGCCGTCGTCTGCCGTGCCGGTCCCGGGGCTTCCACGGGGACTGGAAGCCTCTGCCTGTAAACACGAGGCGTTCCTTCATGAGGAACGCGTTAAGACGAGTGAATGAATGGTTGAGTCTTGTGGATGGTGAATTCCAGCCGACTCTATGAAAACTTAAAGGGCTCTAGCCCTTAGAACGAAATGAACCTTCCTGGCATTCCCAAACCCGAAATTGGTCTGGTGTCATAGAATCATCCAGTCCAACTGTCAACCCAGCACTGCCACTGTAACCCCTAAAGCCCATCGCCAGACCCAGATGCCTTTTAAACACCTCCAGGAACGGTGATTCCACCACCTCCCTGGGCAGTCTATTCCAATGTCTGACCACCTGAACCGTGATTTTTTTTTTTTTTCTAATATCTAGTCTGAACCTTCCCTGTCCACTTAAGTCTGTTTCCTCTGGTCCTCATGCTGTTGGCACAGCAGGAGACACCGGCCCTGGCTCACTACAACCTCCTTTAAGGTAGCTGTAGAGAGCAATGAGGCCCCCCCCGAGCCTCCTTGAGAAGAGAGATCTTCCTCTGAGAGGATTTCTCAGCCATGTAGCTTAAATGGAAAAATCTTGAAAACTCTGGAAGTATGAAAACTCCGGAAGTATGAGCCTTGTATGAGACTTCAGGTGCATTTCAGGTGGAGGATGTGGGAACCTTAATGATGTTCAGTGAGGCCAAATGCAGGATGCTGCACCCGGGTCAGCACCTCCTGGTATCAACACAGCTTGGGGAATAAGTGGATTGAGAGCAGCCCCAAAAAGAAGGCCCTGAGGGTGCTGGTGGATGAGAGGCTGCACAGGAGCCAGCTATGTGCACTTGCATCCAGAGAGCCAAACGTGACCTGGGCTGATCCCACAGTGTGGGCAGCAGGTGAGGGAGGGAATTCTGCCACTCTGCTCTGCTCTGGTGAGACCTCACCTGCAGTGCTGCATCCAGGTCTGGGATCCCCAGGACAAGAAAAACTCATGGAATTCTTAGAGCAAGTCCAGAGGAGGCCATGGAAATGGTCAGAAGGCTGACGTGCCCCTCCTATGGAGACAGCCTGAGAGAGTTTGGGTTGCTCAGCCTGGAGAAGAGAAGGGTCCAGGAACACCTTATTGCAGCCTTTCATTAGGGGGAATGTCATGACTTAAAGTAGTGGCACTCCAACAAAATAACTTCAATAAAACTTGCAGTGTTTGAAAAATTCAGGTGAACAATTGCATTTAGGTAGAATCATAGAATCATTTAGGTTGGAAAAGACCATTGATATCATCAAGTCCAACCTAGTACTGCCAAGGCCACCATGTCCCTAAGAGCCCCATCTACATGTCTTTTATATCCCTCACGGGATGGTGACTCAACCACTTCCCTAAGCAGATGGTTCCAATGCTTGACACCCCTTTTGGTGGAGAAATTTTTCCTAATACCTAGTCTAAACCTCCCCTGGCACAACTTGAGGCCATTTCCTCTTGTTCTGTCACTTGTTACTTGGAAGAAGAGATTACCCCTCACCTGGCTACAACCTCTTTTCAGGTCTCCTCACCCACTGTGGCACAAGCTGTGGGCTCCTGGCAGGTGTCTCCACTCCCCTTGGGCTCCCCCAATTTGGGAGACATGAGGGAAAACAACAGCATAAAAGGAACTCAACAAGCTTTAACCTTGACCTTCAGTTATCTTCCAAGAAATGGGCAACATTGCCCACAGGGAAAGGAGGAGGAGAGACAACAGCACAAGCTGGACTCACAGTCCCAGACAGAGGCTGACCAACCCCAACAGCAGCGCGGCCTCAGGGCCACAGAGGGGTGGGGTGTGCTCAGCCCGGTCACTCGGGGCCTCCCTTCTCTGCCAGGGGCAGCTCCTGCTCCCTTTGTCCCTTTGGTGGGAGACAGCGACTCACAGAAGCAACTACACGTGGCAAGCTCTCAGCTGGCAGCGGGGCAAAGAGGAGCCCTGAGGAGCTCAGAGGGTCCCTCCCCTGGGCTTTCCCAACACCAAGCTCAATACCGTCAGAAATCTTGGTAGTTTGATGAGGGTTTATTTGCATATTGAAATCATAACAGACTCTGGTAGTATTTATAAGAAATTCACTGTCGGCGTAATGTCAGCTGTCTCCACAAGATGTCACAAGACGGTAAGGATCAAGAAAGAAACCAAGCTTTCCAGAGGTCCATGCAGCATCCCAGGATATTTGTGCTTCCCTTCAGATATAACATACACAGAATGGCCTCACAGAAGTTGTAACCTCAAGGGAATTATACAGCCTAAGAGGTAGAGATTATCTGCAATAGCTAATTATAAATGATGTCCCCAAATACAGTAATTTTGGAATTTTATCATATACTGTGTTATCCTTGCACCAAGGTGCTTCCAACTGCTTACGGTGCTATATTTTATTAATAAATCAGTATCATATGTAGCCTTGTCCTTATGCACTGGGCAAATTCTATATAAGATAATACCATTCAGTCAATAAATTCCATGTGTTTTCCATTTAATGATTCTTTATGAGTACACTCCTTTCTCCCCTAAATTCCATGTGAATTATTATTGTGTATTCTGAAAAAGCTCCTGCTCTTCCCTCTCATACTAAGTAGAGGTAATTTAATGGCCTTAGCAGATTTCTTACCAACAGAAACCATCAGGCATGTTGTTTGTAAAGCATACTGGAGACTTTTTTATTGAAACCATTAATGAATTGATGCAGATGATGTGTCACCACTTCTGGAAGTACTCTCTCACCCTGCAGCTCTTACCCAAACAGGCACAGGTGAATTTCTGGAGCCAACGCTCCCAGCAGCAAAACCCCATCCACGAGCATGTTACAACCTTCCTACAGAGCAGGCACACAGCGTAAACATGGGGAATGTGTTAATACTGAAGATGCAGCGCCATCATCACTTCATAGTTTACACGTGCCCTCCACACCTCCCCACAGCTCTGACGAGTGTCAGAATGACCAGACACATTCCCTGGTACTGTACTACAGCAGCAGAGGTGTTGAGTAGCTTGTAATTACAGTTTGGTTAACAATTTTGTGGCCAGTGGCCTGTAATCAGGATACACACAGGAGATGCCCAGTTGCCATTAAAAACGAGTTTCCCACACTCCTGTGCCAGCCTTGGGCTGAGGGTCCACGCCGAGGGGGTGAGGAAGGGGAAGCCCCAAGGCTGCTCCCACCTGCGCTGGGGCAGCAGGAATCCAGCCAGGAGGGAAGAGTGACTGGAAAGTTGCTCAGCACAAAAGGAGCTGTCAGGAAAGGATCTTGAAGTGCTGGCTGACCGCGGGTGAACATGAGCTGGCATTGTGCCCGGGTGGGCAAGGAGGCCAGTCGCATCAATGGTGTCGACAGCAGGACAGGGTGGTGATTGTCCATCTATGCTGGGCACTGGTGAGGCCACACCTCGAATCCTGTGTCCAGTTCTGGGCCCCTAAATTCAGGAAAGATACTGAGGTGCTGGAGCGTGTCCAGAGAAAGGCAAGAGAGCTGGGGAGAGGCTGGAACACAAGTCTGATGAGGAACAGCTGCGGGAGCTGGGGGTGTTCAGCCTGGAGAAAAGGAGGCTCAGGGGCGTAACCTTATCACTCTACAAGCACCTGGTGATCGGTCACAGGTTGGACTCGATGATCTCAGAGATCTTTTCCAGCCTACTTGATTCTGTGAAGGGACTCAGCAGCCGGAGCCTCAGCGTGCCCGAGTACTCCCGGACCCGCGGTCCGCCCGGGGCAGGGAGGCGAGAGCCGGCGGGGCCGGGGGTGCTGCGGATGCTGCCCGGCAGCGGGCGAGTCCCTGTGCGGACCCCTGTATTGCGGGGGGCTATAGTCCCGGCTCCTCGGCGGGTCTCGGCGCAATAAGAAGCTGTAGTCCCGGCTGCGGGCGGGTCCCGGGTGGGTGCCGGCGCTGCACGGGAGCTGTAGTCCCGGCGGCGGGCGGATGCCGGTGCCGTAGGGAGCTGTAGTCCCGAGGGCGGGCGGGTCCGGTGCTGTAGGGAGCTGTAGTCCCGGCTGCGGGCGGGTCCCGGGTGGGTGCCGGCGCTGCACGGGAGCTGTAGTCCCGGCGGCGGGCGGATGCCGGTGCCGTAGGGAGCTGTAGTCCCGAGGGCGGGCGGGTCCGGTGCTGTAGGGAGCTGTAGTCCCGGTGCTGTAGGGAGCTGTAGTCCCGG
>VZRS01011890.1:27755-82243 GCA_013398055.1 Ifrita kowaldi
CCCTGCCCTGCCCTCGGGCCTCCCCGCGCCTCCCTTCCCCGGCTGAGGGCCCTCTGCCTTCGGAGCGCTCCCGCGGTCGCGGGCCGGGCTCCCGCTTCCCTTCTCTGTCCGCATCCCGAGACTGAACTGATCTTAAGGCTGCCCCGAGTTTAGAATCATAGAATGGTTTGTGTTGGGAGGAACCTTAAAGAACATCTGTTTCCAAACCCCTGCCATGGGCAGAGACACCTTCCACTAGACCAGGTTGCTCTAAACCCCGTCCAGCTTGGCCTTGAACACTTCCAGGGATGGGGCAGCCACAGCTTCTCTGGGCATCCTGTGCCAGGGCCTCACGACCCTCCCAAGGAAGAATTTCTTCCTAATATCTGATCTAAACCTACTCTCTGTCAGTTTGAAACCATTCCCCCTTGTTCTGTCACTACGTGCTCTTTTAAGTAAGTCTCTCTCCATCTTTCCTGTAGACTCCCTTCAGCTGCTGAAATTTAAAGAGTCTCTGCACTGTGCCCAGTGTATGTGCAGTTAAATATGGTGCTTCTGCCTTTAGATAGGGATCAACTATACATGTGAATTCTTAGTCTGACTACTCAGTTTTGTTTTAATTTTTTAGGAGCTTTTTGTTCAGTATTTGGCTACATACTCCTACAAACACGGCAGAGGGAAGGAGAAGAATGCTCTGACTTACAGTGACCTGTCTCATACAGCAGAAGAGTGTGAGACCTTTCAGTTCCTTGCAGGTATCAATAGCACAAGGGTAAATCCAGTGTCTGCTTTGGAAAATGAAATCTTGCTCTTAATGCTCTGTTTTGTGAGGACCCAGTTTTCCTACTGGTCATTGATCTCCTGCATAGCATTCAACTGGAACTCATAAACTACCTCACTAAAAACATTTATTTGTGAATGGGGATTTTTCTGCTGCCTCTAAATTATGCAGTTATACTATATACAGTTCTCAGGATATTGCCTTAGGCATTTCTTAAATTCCAGCAGTTCCATCCGAAAGCTTTCAGCCCGTGAAAGAAGATCATTGCACATCTTTAGGTGAGAAGCTGTGTGGACCAAAAATGACATGTAGGAATCTGTAAATTTTGAGAAAAAGAGCTTCATCATATGGTCCCTCTCTCCATACCCACACACACGTGTTTTTACTGATACTTGGATTTTATATTAATGGCTTGTTGGATCTAAGGCACTTGAGCACTCAGTTTTACATCAAATAATTTACATCAGCACACAGTAAAGACAGTTGCCAGTAATCAGTCATTAAATAGAGTCCTTATCTTGGGTTACTTGTATCATAAGTGGGTAACTCCCTTCTACTCTTACAGCTGTGTAGGTCAGACCAACTTACCTGGTTATTCACTTAAGGTTTGTTAAAAATATTAATATTTCTTTTTGGCTCATTAGTGGTTTCGATGCAATAATATTAATGAGGCAATACAAGTGTTCAAACAGACTACAAAAGCCACAATTCTGCTTTCCAGATATCTTGCCAAAGAAGATCCTAGCTAGCAAATATCTAAAAATGCTTGAAAAAGAGAAGCGAGATGGAGAAGTGAGGGAAGACGATGGCGAGGGTGAGGAGGAAGAGGATGAAGATGAAGCTGTTGGTGACAGTGTTGGATCCTAAGGCCAATGGAAAATTGTTTCATAGTTGATCCATTTTCTATTGTATAAAGGATGTTATTTTTGTGACTGAGAATCCAGATGCTGGATATATTTATACACTGAGCCATCTGCTTTTGTTTTAAGAAGTTTAGAAACTGAACTTTATACTCGTTGGAGAATGGAATTCTTCGCTCAGAAACACGGCAGGGTAGGAAGAGACACTGCAAACCTGACAGCAGAGCTTGGTCAGATGATTTGAAATGACTTTGTCAGACAATCATTACCCAAATTTAAAATTTCTTACAAGCAGATTTCAGTTCAAAAGCTCCAAAAGTGGACCAAGTCCATGAAAAGTCTGTAAAAACAGCCATGTGGGCACCAAAATGGGGTAGAGGAGGAGATCCATCCCAAGGGCTAATGTGGTTCTGCAGCTGTGGTGGTAAATGGGGTAAATTATGTAAATATGTGCATCTAGAGCCCTTTTCCTGAATGAACTCCACTTCTGCAGTTTCTCCTGCCAAAATGCACATTGAAGTCTGTTAATTGTGGGTTCTTGAGAATGAGCAGCTCCTTTACCATGTGAGTGACAGAGATGGATTTTTCATTTGGTTTTGGTTTGTTTTTCTTTTTTTTTTTTTTTTTATACTACAGAAATGGCAACCATCCTGTGTAGAACTTTACATGCAACTTTTTAAAATAAACATTTTGTATGAAAACTGACACTGGATGCAGAAATTTCCTGTAGTTCTTTCCAGCTTCAGTCCCAGTCCTGGTCAGTGTGGCAATGTCTGCAGAGTGTCATGGTCACTCAGAGAGAGAAGTGACTGCGATCTCTTCCCCAGGTGTGAGAAATGCCCCAGGTAAGCACAGGAATGTTGACAGGGAATAAGAACCTCGCAGTCCAAAAAAGCTGGGCAGAAAACCAGCTGGGAATTTGACTCAAGCAACACCCTAATTTGGAGGGCAGGGTAAAGAGTTACCAGAACTGAAATACTGAATAGGTTCTCTTGGGTTGAAGGCACAAACACACTCAAACACCCAGCAGGGACCTCCAGCGTCTCCACAATCCAGCACATCCCAGTCTGGTGCTAAGAAAGCCAAATGGAGCTTAGGCAGGTAAGATCAGGGACTGGCCCAGCTACTGCCCCACCGTAGAGAAAGGCTCCTGCTATTTTAGCATATCAGAGGATGTTGCACTGTAAAAATATTTTTCTGAAGTTACCAGAAATGAAAATCATACTGTACCAGGAATGCTGTAGTGAGTGCTGAGGGGGGCTGGATCCATGGGGAAATTCCCAAGTGGGTAAAGGTGGAACTACACCATTGTTGAAAGAGTTGGTTTGTGCTTTTTTTTTTTTTTAAATTATTAAAAGTTCATGGAGATGTGTGGGAAACTGAGCATGGAGTGCTGTTAGGGGAGAGGGGTGACAGTTTTTTGGGAAAGAAAAAGAGATACACCAGCACAAAATTGCACAGTAATTCTCCAGCATAAACAGGGGTGAGGGCAACAAGCAAATACCTGAACCATGGTTACCTTGGGTGGGTCACAACCAAAGAGAGGAACATCCTCACAGCCCTGGCAGGGGTCTGACCACAGCCCCATCCCCACCACTGTGCCCTGGGGCGAGGAGGCAAGAGGGAAGGGGGAAAGTGGGTCTGGAAAAGGGGTGGAAAGGGGTTTAAATTTCTGACTTAAGTTTCTCACTGATTCCATTCAGAGAGGAAACTCTCACTTAAGTTTCAATCTGATTCCATTTATTTGTCAGTAATTTATATAATTTTACCTCCAGTCAAGTCTGTTTTGCCCATGACAGCAACTGCTCACTGAGCTTGCTGTCTGTGTCTCAACCCATGAGCTTTCTCATCCTTTCTCTGTCAAACTGCTTCATTTAACATGAACTTCCTCAAAAGTGACCAAGTATCTTGACCTGTTTAAGGTGTTCTGGGGTTTTAGGCAGTGGAACACAGGCCAGGGGACACTTTCCGGAACGAATTATTATTATTGTAGACATGTTTCTGCCTTTTTTCCCCCCTACACCACCACCTTGTGAGATCCTTCCCCAGCCAATGCTGCTCAAAGGACATGAAGTTTCCTAAACTTGCCAAAATGACAAAAGAATTGTGGTTACTAAAAGTATAAATCACCATATTTCATCCCTCTTAGAAGTTTCCTGGGGGATGATGAACATATTCTGTGAATTACTGAGACCAAAAGAATTTGCACGCCCTTCTGGATTCATTCAGCCAGAATCCTCGATGGGAATGTCAGAGCTGCCAAAATTTGCCACAGCCCTCTCCAAGGCCCTGCATCTGCCAAAGCTTGTTGCCATCAAAGCAGTGAAGGGTTATTTGTTTTCCCCAAGAGCCTGACAGAGAGCAAAACCTCATCCAATTCAAAGCAGTGGTCCAAAAATGAGAAAAAATAAAGGGAAGAGACAGCTCTGACAGTATTTTGTATTGTTGAGTAAAACCAATCTGTTTGCAGGGTTGGGCTCCCAAAGGAAGCTCCTTGGCATCCTTGCAATGCTGTTGGATGCTTTATAGTCACCACCAGGTGCTACATCTTCATTTAAAAATTGATCACTGTAGGGATACACTCAGAAAAAAAAAAAAAAGCATTCCAGGCAAGTGGTTTCCAAAATGTTCATCTTCCATAAACAATTCCAGGATTACACCATGCAAGCAGTTAAAGCAGCATGGATTGTCTCTAGCTGGGCACGGAGCAGGTGGGAGCACAGGGAAGCTTCCAAATCACAACCAAGGGGTGAAATGCAAGGGAGGCCAATGGGATCAGGAATTTTGGCACAGTCTCACAGTGCACAGGTAACTGCAGGGAACGGCCAAATATTAAATGAAAAGACATCGAACAGTATCTTGTAAAGATGAGGAATTTTATTTTATTGACATACTATGAGGCAAAACAAAATTGACACCATACAAAATAACTTTATAAAATATCATTCACATCATTATTTTGTCAGGAATTACAGCATTCTGAGCTTGTTACAAGTCCTATGTTTTGAGGTGAAAAACACTCTTCTAAATCTTTAGTATTAGTTGTATATATACAGTAAGAAACCAGAACAGAACCTGTTAGGTTTTTCATGAGTTTATTGCAAAAGTAGTGCAAACTATTTTACCTTGCAAGCTGTAAAACAAACTTGGAAAAGGACCCACCTAAGCTTAAAAACATGACAATAAATGCTCAATTTCACAGCCTTTGAAGCTTCCTTCAACAGTTCTCAACAAAAAATTCCCCATCTCTGCACATTTTTAAATTTTCACCGACTCGGAAATGAAGGAGTAGAGGGTGGACCTGCAGTAGGGAGCGGGCAGAGAGCAGGAGGGTCCTGCTCCAACATGGGGCACTGTTCTTACCCATGGATTTGGGGAATCACCCCCAAAACACCCACCAATGGGGCAGGTTTGGTCACTGTGCCCCCATTAAAAAAACTGCCCCTTTCCACACTCTTATTTGAGAAAAGAGTCAAGAAAGCAGAAAGAGCAAAAACAAAACCAACAGAATTAAGAATTAGGAACATGTATTGTCTGTTTTAGGAATATAGTATCCTTTTCCTCCTTTTCCTGAAGTCTATAAAGCGAATTTCCATGGTCCCCCCTCCCTGTGTGTACACACTGCAGGGCACACCCCATCCCAAACTTCTGCATGATCCCAAGGCAGGATACTACATTCTGCAAGATCCAAGGAATACAATGGCCTAAAATGCTACTGGGGTCCCCCAAAGCAAACAGGTAGCTAAGTCATCTCCTAAAAAACCAGAAAAGCAAACAAATGCTACATGAAAAATGTTAAAGAAACAAAATGCAGCATATTCAGGCTCTTTTTTTTTTTTTTTTTAATCTTGAGGTACCTATATAAATATTACCTTCTGCCCAAAGTACGATTGGTTTTGTTAAAAAACTAAAGTCCTTATCACGAGCCAATTGCAGGGCAAACATTATTACTGAGAAAGTGCAACCATGCTGATCATTTATCTGCAGCATATTAAAGGATGATTAGGCTTTAGAAAATATAGCTTAAGTCTAGACCTGATGGAGCAGTTTTATAAAAACACTGAACAGAGGCATTTTCCTTTTGTTTGAGTCTCTCTGCAACAGAAAGCCTTAGGAAACAGCTTGGAAGTCCTGCCATGATGGAATGTCAGCACTTTTACAATCCCATATATAGATTTTTTTTTCTTTTAATATTTAAACTAAATACAATTTTACAGCAAAGAGTCCCCCTGCGTAGTAGGTACTGGTAAAAAGTGGATTTTAAAAAAATTTTTTAAACTTCAAAAAATGATAGTGTATCACAACTTAAAGCTTTCTGAAAAGGAATTCTTTTTGAGTAAAAAAAGTTCACATAGTAGAAAAAAGTTACACAGTAAACTGTTACATATAAAACTGTGGAAAGGTCAATGATGTTTTATTCCCTCACCCTTAACACGTGTATCCATTTTATATTTACATATATACACATACACACACAAAGTCGTGTGCTATATGCATATATAGAGACATAGAGATGTAGAGATCTGGAGTGAGGATTAAACATTTCCAAAACCTTCTTTATTGGGTATTTCTTTTTGCCTAAGTCAGCTGTGATACTTTATTTTACAACTTGCTACACCGACAAATATTTTCAAATTCAGTTTTTTGTGGCACAGTTAAAATCCATTTGCTGATTCTAATCAAGAAGATGAGTTTTGATTGTTGTGCACTGGGGAAAAAAACCACAAAGGCACAAATAGAACTGAAATCCAAGATTGTTGTCTCAGAACAAGAAACCCGAGGTTTTGGGCCATGGATGGGGTAGGTTTGGTCGCCTTTGCCAAATCTCCTTGACAATTTGAGTAATTAGCACCCAACTGGTTACATGAGGTAGATCCAAATTGGAAAAAAAATACTAAAATAAAAGCAAGCTGGGTCCCCAACACTTTTTTTGCCTCTATTTAAAATGTTTTAAGGATCCTATGTCAGTCTTAAGAAATGGAAGCGATGGCACCTACCCGAAGCAAGCGTGGAACTCAAGAATGGCTTTTTCTGGGATGTAAAATTCGAAGTGTTAAATCACAATCCTCCTTCAGGCAGAGATTTGCTGGCAGGGGGAGGGAGGAGAATAAGTCTGACAACAAGGACAACAGAAAGCTGGGATTTGGGAAAGCCTCTTTGGGGTCAGCTGCTGGAGAAAGGCCCAAGAGGCCTCGACAGCCAGCACCCGAAGAGGCATCACAGTACAGACAGCTACAGGCAACCCTTATTTCTCAGGTCAGGAGACTTCCTTTGCTAACACTGAAGCTCTACAGGAACATCCTCCTGTCATTAAACAGTATTTTTGCATACTCTGAGAGAAGAATCTGACACATTTATCATTTAGTTAAGGCTTAGTTTAAAGTGGCGTGGCCACACAGCATCATGCAAGTGCTCACCTATGGCAGCGAGAGCAGCAATGGATTGATTCCACCCCACTGTGACCCCCAGCACTGCCAGGTGATGCCTCCAACCTCCACGGGAAATCCTACAGTGCCAGGGATGCCCTTCAGAGTCAGCTGAGAGTAATTCTGGGTCTGGTTTTTGCATTACAAGTGCTACTCTCCCCCAGCCAGCACTACATCATTTATATACTGCAAGCACGAGACAGTTCCACAGAGATGCAACACACACACACAAAACTACTCAACACACATTTAGTACCACTTGGAATGACCTTAACATCATATCCTTTTTTCATTTTTTTCCTTAAAAAAAAAGCAAACTTTAAATGGTCACAAATATTTTGATTAGAGGGAACATTTACAATATGAAGCTTCTGGATTGATTTTTGGTTCTTTTTTTTCAGTTATTTTATAAAAAATAATTTTAAAAAATTTTTGAAACTATTAAAACAAAAGATTAAAACCTTAACAGATAAAGTCAGTTAAATTTGCAATGTACCAAAATTAAAGCAAAAAAAAAAAAAAGGATTTAATCAATACATTCTGTTTTCTATCTCACACCCTCCCAAGATCAAGTTAACCACTTTGCTGCACAGAAATCCAGGGCTGGACCTTTACTTATCAACTGCCCTAAATGTTGAAATCTTCGTGATTGTACAACTAATAAAATTCTGCAAAAGCCACGGAAATTGTGCTTATTATTTCCAGCCAAATACTGCCTTTGTATCTTTTACAGACAGCCTATACACTGTCCCCTTTCCTATCACACACGTGTGTGTACACACAGCAAGGAGCACACACACAGATCTAAAAAATCTACTAAACTTTATCAACAAATTACAGAAAGCAAGTGGTAACACTCTTCAGGACAGCACAGATCTTTGCCAGATATAATTCCTCATTGAACCCCATCAAAAATTTGATTTCCCAAGATAAATAACTCTGAAACTTACTCCTTCATGGTTTTTGGTGGTTTCTTTAGTTGGGTTTTTTTCTCTTATTTTCTTTAAAATGCAATTACAAAGTTGTCATATGTAAATGAGATAAGCAACTGAAGGGCTCTCATGTTAAGTTTCACGAGAAAATGTATCAGGAATGACAAAATTTGGGCCAAATCCTTATTTTTTTATAGCATAGAAACAGTGCTATAAAACAGTGAGGTTTGAGCACCTCAGTTGATGCAGAATTAACTTTGGGGAAATCCAGAAACAAAATTCACTGCATCTCATGTTGGTGCATGAGAGGTCTGATCCAACCCACAGCAGCTGAGGTTTTGGGGTGCTCATAAAGCCCAGACAGGATCTGCTTTGAGTCAAGTACATGGCAAGCAAAAATGTGCAATTTCACAAATACTGGCACAAGTGAAGCTTCCTCTATTCATGGCTTTAAAACCAGGAAAAGCTGACAAATACAGAAAAAAGTCCACATTATTTTATTTTTCTCCTGACAGGAAATCCAACCGAACAAAGCAAACACAAACAGCACCAGCCAGGGGATTAGAGACTCCCAAGCTTGCCTGCTGACCTGCTCACCATTCATGCTTACCAAGCACACTCAAAAAAAGCCCATAAAATGACCAGAAAAGTTTAAATTCATATTTTGGGGACAACTCCTAGGCTTGCTCCCAGGTCAGACAGCATCTGCAATCCCTGCTGATGAGCAGAGAGCAGCTGTTCCAGGAGGTGGTTCAGTTGTGCTTAAAGAAGAGAGGAAAAAAATAACAAAACTAAAGTCCATGGTACAACAGCACATCCAAAATGTGAGGAGAAAAACACAACTAAAACTTGTGCACTCCTAAGAGCCCCGTGGAAAGGATTATTCCCTTTGATACAGAACTGCCATGCAAGCCAAGGCTCCTCACACCATACAGGGAGGCTGGTTGGTGGAAGAGCAGCCACAGGCAGTTTTAGGATGCATTTGCTGAGGCAGTGCATGGACAAATCCAAAGGAATTGTTTTTTGGGGGATATTTAGGTGGGAGGAAGAAGCAGCCAGACTTTACCTGGTGCTGCAGGTTTGTAGTGCTGCCATGTGCAGAACTCCCACAACTGACTCCTGCCAACCTCTTGTCCCTCCCTGTCCTGGCCCCAACCAAGTCAGAGTTCCCTGACACCACAAATCAACTTGGGGAGCTCCCTACCAACCTTCCCCCTCTGGGATGGGGCCAGCAGATGGGTGCAGCATGGGGGATTTCTGAGGGGCACTTGCAGGGAAGCCAGAAGGGAAACTAAGAATTGAACTGTCACCTGAACAAGTGCTTAAATTGGCAATTTTGCAAGGAAATGTCTCCCCTCACTTCCTCATCTCATTTCCCCAAGGGCTGGGGTACCCAATATTTCTCTTCCCTTCTCTTCTCTATGGCACGAGCAGCACCAAGCACAGGGCTCCTTGTTAAACTTCCTGATGATCCTGGGTCTGCCTTGTCTGGAAAACACAAAACTCTGCTCCCATCAGAGACAAAGGAGCTGTTCAGCACCTCTGCACACTGCAAGCCCTGCCAGCAATAGTGTCCACGATCTGCAGTGCAGAATATAGTGAAACATCTCCAAAGCAGCCATTTACCCTGCACTTCACACTTTTGGGGGGCTTTGTTAAATCATGACTGAGAACTGAACCAAACTGATAGGATTTTACCCCATTCAGTTACTACTGAGCTGATTTATAATGGTTTATTCAGTCACTTGCAAAATCTGGGTTCCCGAAAGTCAGGACATCAGCAATCCTCCTGCCATGGATGAGCTTCATTAGTGTCTACAGTCAGAGATCAAGGGAAGGAAATTGCAGGGAGCACAGAATCCCAGGAAACTCACTCTGATAGGCAAAATCCATAGCACAAAGACCTGTTACTTCTAAATAAAAATCAGCTTTAACACTGCTACGAAAGCACACCAGCACACGGTGCTCCAACAGGTATTTCTGTGCAGAGTGGTTTGTTCTGAGATGAGGAAGCTGGTTTGGAATAATTGTAAACAAACCTCTAATGTTTTAACACAGTTTTCTACAGTTTCACTTCAGGTCACTTAAAGCACCCTCAGTCCACGTGCACTTATGTCAAGGTTGAGTTTTGGCCAAGGCTTTGCACAGAACTGACACTAAACAGTCCCAAGATGAACATACTCAGGTTTAGGGTTGTTTTTTGGTGTTTTGGTTTGGGGTTTTTTTCCCGCATTTTAAAGTTTATAATTTTCTGAGCAAGGAATAAAGTATTTTCACTCTTACAGTCGCATGTCAACTCATCTAAAAAATACGTTAAAAAAATAATCCAATACATATTTTTTGCCTCAGACTCAAAATATATTTCAAGCACCTTCGTGTCATTTTCAGAGAAAACCTGACATTTTCTGGCCAACAGGTAAAATACAGAAACATTTTTCATTTGGAAAACAACAGTATAGAAACTCAAGTGAAGGGACGGGTCACAGAGGGAGCTGCTGCTATGGAGTGACCCTGAGCAGAAGCAGATGTGCCAGACGTGCCTCTTGCCAGGTCTGGTACCCTCTCAGTACACGGGGAACCTCTGGAAGACAGAAGAAAGGCTGAGCAGCCACCCAGGATCACAGTATGGCACTGCCACTTCCCAGCAAGGAACAGACCAGGACAAATCCAGTCCCTCTGGGAGCATTTTGGCTGCTTAGTGGGAGGTTAACGTCAATGAATTCTTCTGTGAAGGAACACAGGAGGTAGCCTTGAACTGCACGTGCTTTGTAACTAAAGATTCTCACAAACCCACTTTTGTAGTGATTTGGCCAAGCAATTACATTCAAATTAACACTTCAAAGAAGTGACAAAGCAACTGAAACACTAAATGAGATTAAACAGATTCTGTGCCACACCAAGCACACACAGCACCCCCCTCCTACGTAATTTGGATTAAACCCTCTCAGAAATGCATCTGTCCAGTCATTAACCCTCAGAAACAGAAGGCAGAACTTGCTGGTTTGCATCCCAACATCAGACAATGGGGCTGGAGTTGGGGTCTGTCCTGTCCCCGAGGGTTATGGAAGCAAAAGGCAACTGCTGATGGATGGGAGATCCATGAGCAGCCAGAGGTGACACCATTCCTTAGCTCAGAGCACTGAAACATCCACTGCACTCCCCAATCCCACACCATGCAGGGACAGACAGCAAGACATCCTAATTGGATCCCAAATCCCTGTAATTTCACTAATTCTGCCACATCCACTGGTTCTGCTTCTACGACACAAGAATCAGATGCTGGAGAAATGAAGGAAAACCTGTGAGAGCTACAGCTGATGATGCAGATATTACATTAATGCCATCAGTCACCAAACTGATACCAAAATTGGCATTTGAACCTTGCACAGAGCACACTGAGAGCTGAAAAACAGCATCTCTGTGGCCTGGGAGAAATGTGCACAGAGGAGAGAAGGAAGAAATGTTTTATAAATTCTGATAAACCCTAAATATTTCCACTGTCATAAAGCAACTGTGTCCTTCTTGGATTGACACCATAATGCAAACAAAGTGTAACAGCATTTAACACCAAAGCTCGTATCTCAACACTGGAAAATATGGCAGGATTCTGGAATATATAACAAGGAATGGTATCCCCAGCATTGCAGTATTTGCTGTACAGAGCACTATTTACAGTATTGTCAAAGAGCTACAGCAGATGCAAAAAAAAAAAAAACAAAAACTTACAGTAAAAAGGGAGTTTAAAAAAACCCAAAAAATCAGTGCAATTACCTTCTACTTGAAGTTTTCCTTAAGAAAGATGGCATGTGTGCACCAAGAAGCATGTTACCAAACTGAATATAAAAGTAAAAAACAAAGGACTGCCCTGCATTAGGAATGGGGAAAGCCACACAAAGAGAGATGCTATGGCAGGAGAAGAGTATTAAAAAAACAGGAAAACAAGTGAGTTTAATTACACTGGTCTCAAAAGTGAAAAATACTGAGAACTCTTCTTACATTCGTTTAGTTAATATGTAAAAGATGTCAAAGATGTCTTTAAAAAAAAAAAGTCCCTTATGGGTTATTTATGCCACCAGAGCAGCTTATTTGACTGAGTCTGCTATTTAATCAAAAGCCTTTGGGCCTGTACACGAATGACTTGAGTCAGAAAGAAAAACTTAGAAGCATCTTAGAAAATTCAGTCTTTTCAGAAAAACCCCTCAACTCCTCACATCTACTCTCCAAAAGTTTTAATTTGAAAATCCTTGTGGAAATACCTCATCTTATGTTATAAAAATGATCCAACAAGAACAAGACTCTGTTACAATGGACAAAGGCTGCAGAAGTTATTGAGAGAGGAAGAATCAAAGCCAAACCTTCACAACCTTTTTGCTTTTACCATCAGGGAACGCTGCCTGGGGGCCTGGATGGAGATCAATGGTATTTGTTACCTGACAGATCAAGAAACGAGGGAATTCCTGTGCCAAAGCTTCTGATACATGGAAGATCATTGATTGCAATTCACAAAGTCAAATACTCTAAAGCAAACCAAGCCAAAATAAGGAGCTCTAATAAAACAAGTGATCTCACACTGTACATCAGTGCATACACACACACACAAGTGTTAAATTGCATAGGGCTGTCTTAAATGCCACATACAGGCAGAGACAAATCCACCTACTTCCAGCATTTCCCAACAGGACATTTGCTCCTAAGCATTAGCTCAGTTGTTTCCTGGGTGCTAGAACAGATGGAGCGGACTCATTACTCTGTTCAGCCACTGGAGCAGAAATTTCCACCATCAAGCAAACCTCATTACTGCATTAGATTTTGCACATCAGGGAAAAAAAAGACAAACTTTTCAGTATTTCATGCCTTCTGATAGTACTTGTCACCTCCCAAGAGGAGCACTTCACACTTGCTGATGCTGTTTTTGGGGGTTCTGCAGTGGGACTCCTTTGCTTAGGCTGGAAAACGCCCAAAGTGCCCAAGGGTGGCACAAATTTGGTTATTGCTGACCTGAGCTACACAGGGACCCAGAGACTCAGAGCTGTGACCTCAGCTGCCACTTCTCCAGCAGCAACCTGTGGGAGACTGAGACTTCTTGAGCTTTATTTTGACCTGAGATGTTGCTGTTCTACACCAGACACGTGGGAGGTACAAAATAAAAAATAATAGTAGGATTTTAGGTGTTTGTGGTGGGTTTTTCTGGACATTCTTGAATACGTAGTTTATATTAAAAATATACGCAGAAAGAGAGCTGCTGGACTGCCAGCATGCTGTACTTCACAAAGTATGTACTTTATCAGTGTTTTTTTTTTAAATGCTTTAAATTATTCACTAATTCAGCACTGGTGGGAGGGAAAAGGAGGGAGACACCAAGGCATAAAGAATTAGCAGTATTAGAGGCTTAGAAAGATCTGTAAAAGATAAAAACGTCCTGAAATGCACATAAACATCCCAAGTTCTTCATACTTAGGGAAGGAAAGCTACACAGAACATCTGCTCATTCCCAGAGGATACACAAACAACAACTACTCTCAGATTAAGGGGCTGCCTAAAACTCACTTTCTCACAAAGGAAACATCTTAAACAGGATGCAGTGCAGTTCCAGGCTGCTTCAGAAATGAGATTTGAGGCCAAGACAGATCCTGCCCTCCTCACCCCATCTGACTACCTGTACAATTCCTTTGTCCCAGATCTCCATGGGAAGAGGGGGATGAATTTCACATCCAAGAGGTCTCTGCATAACAGACAATAAGTTAAATGATGTCTTAAAATGGATGATCTTTATCCTATTTGATAAGAAGAATTCATATAAAAATAATTCTTATATAAAACTCTGCCAAATTAATATCTTCACTGAAATAGGAAAGCTCTCAAAGAAACACAGAGAAGTGCAACACACCCACCATGGGGAGGATCTGCAGCTCAGGGGTACTTGACGGGAGGTAGGTACAACCTCGCTGGCACACAGCAAGACAGACAATGCTACCTAGGATTTGCTTCAAATTTACAGAAATCTGAATTTATAGAACTATGACCACGAAGACACACTGAGCCAGCAGCCTAATCACCCAATTAGAATAGTACAAATACAATTATTCCATTAACGGGTTCTACATTTCACCTACAAAACACTGACAACCAACACACTGCTACAAGGTGAAGATTTGAACTGGAATTATGTACCTATAAGTCTTTATGCAGCAAAGGTTGGGCATTTTCTAGCTTATCCAACACCACCTGGTCGCAGCTGACCTGCTCTGTGGCCCAGAGCTCTGCACGGGTTAAAGCTACTCGCCCATCCCAGTGGCCAGAGGTAAAAGTGTCCAAACAGAGACTGAGCAACTGCTCGGAGAAAAGGGAAAAGACAAAGCAAAATCCATCAGTGGAAGAGAATGAAGGTTTTCCAGCCTGCCTCTCAGCATGTCATTTCAGTCATCCCATGGAAAAACAAACAAGATCAACTCAGCATAAACAACTTTCCCGGGCTTCTTCCATTTTCTCCTAAACCTGCTTGTGGCATCGTCATTAGTGCAATGGTTTACATGTGTGTTATGGTTTTTATGAATCCAGTGTGCAAACTAACAGAAGCATCTGTCTAATAATTATCAGTTTTAATTAATGCTTCTCCTAAGAGAATGGCAAAACTCTCACATTTCCTACAGATCTCATGCATAATGAAGAGAGTTTCACCTCCCTCCCTAAGTAAACTTCAGTTTCCTAATTTTTATCTTTACTGCATAGATTCTCTGACTGCTGCCTAACTTCCAGCGAGCCACTCTCCTCTAGCAGAGCTCCTGCTTCACCACTACTCAACATATAAATAAAATACAATTGTTTTGTGCTTGAATGAATGGAGGATGTTGGTCTTGTGTGCGTCTGAACCGCAGAGGTAAAACCTGCTGTGTTGTGTGCATGTTGAAAAAGCCTTTCTGCAAATCCCAAGCTACAACAGACACTGGCTGCATCTCTGACCTCTCACCACGTCGATTGCATATTTTTTTTTTTGCATTTGAAGAGTAATGTCCCCACAAAAAGGATTTTACTTTCTAAGTTCAAAGCATTCTTGATATGTTAACAGAAGTATAATGAGCACTCCTTAGCAAATAAAAATAAATAATAGCATCTAGTCTATCACATTAATACTGTGAAACATATATAAAATTTACATTAACTCAAACAACAGTGAAAAAGGATTGTACTGTATTTATCACCACAGACCCGTATTCTTTAGAGACTTTGGAAAGTAAGTGTCACAGTCCTGTATGACAAATCCTAAAGTTAGCTGTCAGTATGATTTAAAAAAAATCTTTACAAATTTTTTAAATGGCACATTTTCTTTTGCCAATCTAACTGGAGCTATTAAAAGCTTAGGTACAGGTTTATTCTTTTTTTTTTATATTCATCTTTAGTCTATGAAAAACATTTTAAAATGCAGCACAATAAAAAACATTCAAGAACAAGCTTCAGAAAATACATATGCCCTTAGACACACAGAGAATAATCTCAGAATAATCTTTATAAGACAGTTAGAAACCAGATTTTTGTCACGCTCTTATTTTGAAAATAAAAATTTTGTAAATGCATCCAGAAAAATCAAGGCTTCGTAAATACTCAAAAGATGCTTTGCTTTCCTTTGTATTAAAAGCTGAATCACAGCGTTTTAGCTCATCAAATCTTAGTATGAATTAGATCTTTCCAAATTATCAAAAGCAACTCAATGAACAGCAAACTGAATGAGAAGTTTTGTGGGTTGGGTTGTTGGTTTGGTTTTTTGTTTTTCTTCCCTAAGCCCTGAGATTGCAGCTCTTGATTTAATTATAAAATCTGGGTCTGTTTTATAGCAAGCAGCTCGGAGACTTTTGGCAAACCACATTTCCGACAATAGTAGGGTTTGGTACAAGAATGCAGTTTGTGATCAAGTCTGAAATTCTGGACGGAAGGCTTCCTTGCAAATGGGAAAGAAAGGAATTAAGATGCATCACTCATTGCTGGCTGTCCCTGGGCTGGGGCATCTGTTGGTCTAAGTGCAGCTGGTCTGGTGTGAATCCAACTCTGCCTTGTCCGGAGCCGCTGAACATTAAAACATGTCAAGCAAAGTACATCGTGCGCAGCGTGTCCTGGTGCACCTGGACTGCCTTAGCAAGTGCTTGGTGATCTCTGCCATTGCTCTGGCCAGAAGTGTGGCTTCCTTCAGCACTGAAAGAGAAGGGGGGGAGGGGAACAAAAAACAACAGGTTGGGGGGGAGAGAAACCCTATTTAATCTGCCTCTCCTTGCACATGTTTCTGTATCATTCGTTTCTTCTGAAAACAATGGTCAAACATTAATTACCCTTAAAGCACCACCGAGGTTCTGAAACAGAAAACAGCACATACAGGAACATCTTCTGCTTTGTTTCAGCAGCATAATTCAGCGGTGAGAGCAAATTCACCCTCAAACTGCTGAGGACACCACTGATCCCAGAATTAACAAGCCCACTGCCATCCTCCTTGCTTTCCAATTCTGCAATGATTCAAACCTCTGAACTCACCTGTCGTGTTCTTTATCCACCAGATGGTACCTGGCTCTGAAGGCCACCAGGTGTGCATAATATGCTGGTGCAGGGATGGAGACAGAGCGCGTGCAGCGTACGTACGTATGGCACAGCTGGTAGGTGAGGATCTGCAGCTCGTCCGAGGAGAAGCGATTGTCGTCCCAGAGCACGTGGTAGTGAGAAGGTCGGCTTGTTCCCTGCAGCCAGATCACACAGCAGTCAGCATTCCCAAAACATCTCCTAACTTCCACCTCTGCAGGGGAACTGCAGCGAAACGGCCACTTCCTCAAAAGTCACAGCACATTTCAGCTCATTTTTCCTTTAAAAGGCAAACCACCTCCTTCCTTGCTCCCCATCAAACTAATCCCTTCCCCTTTTCTTTGATAGGATTGTTTTCCAGAATTTCATCTCTGAAATTAAATGATCATACTGAAATGCACTTTCATCTTGAAAACCTCAGATCTGACAAAAAGCCATCAGATAAAGTAGCTCTAGGCCAAACTTTAACAGCTAAAAAGTTACCCTGCCACACAAAATGTCCTACCTGAATCCCAGCGTGACTACACAGGTAGAAGTCAAACTCTGAGGGGTGGGTGATTTTTGTGTCCACTGTGGTACCAGCTGGAATGTTTCCACTTTTTCCAACCTGTGTGAACAGGAAATACAAAGACACTGAGGCACAACACAAAGGGTTTTTTTCTTTTCAGCTGTATAGCCAGGAAAACAAACACAAGGAAAAGATCTATAAAAAGCAGAAAAGTGAAGAAAGAATGTGCAAAACGGAAATTTTGTTTCAACTTAAAATCTGGAGTGTCTCTGCTACAGAGAAAGAAAAGACGAGACAAGCCGCAAAATCCTGTTAAAAATTATCTAAACAGATTTGTTTTTCTGAATAATGTAAAAAGAATTTCCTGCAACTGACTTGTCAAACTCTTTTCACCTTCCCACTCCAGGACAGGAGTAACTTTTCCTGTCATACGTGAGAGAGGACAATCCTTCCTTGTCAGACAGGCCGCCTCTTCCCTCAAAAACTCTTCAAAGCAGAATGTCAAAATACTTTTAACTTTCAAACAATTTAACATCCGTAATCACAGCATTTATTAATGTAACAACCACCTTCATGTCAGCTTTGGGAGTTACTAACTATTGCCTTAAAGCCTAGTGGGCTCCAAGTGCTCCCCCAAAGAAGCCTGACAGAAGGAAAAAGAACGTGGAAAGCCCAGTCTATGAGCAGAGCTTTGCCGTGAGGAACTCTCCATTCCCACCAACAGCTCCATCCTGCACTTTGGGAGTCTCCTCTTCACACACACAGAGTACCAAAAATCAACTTGGGGAGTCTCCTCTTCACTCACAAAATACCAAAAATAAACAGTAATTGGTGACTTGGCTGCCTGCTGGACGTTTGTGGGTCCCAATCAGAACGTACCCGTTCGTTTTTATCCGTGCAGAAGAGTCTGGTGTGGTGCCTTTTCTGTACAACTATAAATGTGATGCCAGGCTGATAATCCTTCTCCAGCTTAATGCAAGCCTCCCTGATAGCCAGCAGCTCATGGTGGAGAACCTGAGCCACACACAGAAAGAGGTGTGATAAACATGAACCATCGCTATTAGACAAATCACTCTTATTTATCTACAGTTTATTTATCCACAGATAATTTATCAAGTTCCTTCTTGCACTGTCACTCAGAGTAATGGGATGTCAAAGCTTTCAGGATAAAATCTTAATTTCTTCCCCTGATGAGGGCAAATTACATCAGTGGTTTCCTGAGCCAGGAGAGAGCTGCTTCCATATTTGTTCAGCTCCAAGCACGAGGCTCAGACCAACAAGCTGCATGTCAAAATCTTTTTAACTGCCAAATGCAAATGAACATTTAATTAGGCTGCTGAATATACAACAGACTAATTATTTTTCAGACTAATACAAGGGATAAAAACCATTAGTGCTCAGCTGCTCTTGCCCAGCTTTGTGTAGTCCCATGCAGGACTACAGACATCAATAATAAGGAAAGCAGAACAAACCAAAAAGCAATGATTTGGAATGTGGGTTAATTATACATGAAAAATTCAGTGAAAACCAGTGATAACTGAAAAAAAGGATACATCAAAATTTCATACAAAGACTATTTTATCAATTCAAGTTTAGCAAGTGACCTTTCCTCTCATCCCCCAGGATTTTTAGAAGCTGACTCAATTCTGAATCTTTTATTTACATACATAAATACTGGAAAGGAAAGTGTATAAAAGGGTCTTCAAAACATATAAAAAATATTTCATAAAATATGGCACTTGCAAGCAAACAAAATAAATATGACAAAGTATCTGATGAGTTTTATCCAGAATAAAAGTGACTGTGAAAATCCAGTATTTATTATTCCTGGTTCAAAAAAACCACCTTATTTTTCCTTACTGCCTAAGTTCCATGGGATACAGTCTGACTAATATATCCTAAATAGGAAGCAGATGTGGAACATAACTTGAGTGCTAAAACTACACTTTTCACTTACAATTCTGTAAGGGGAAATATTTTAAAGGGAAAAAGTATTTTAAAAAGTACATGAAAAATATGGAAACACTTCTCCTGCCTGCTTGCTTAGAATCCAACAAATTTGTTGAGGAAGATTTGTTGAGGTTGTACTTATTTTTGTAACTCCAACCACAAAGGTAGAGTTATATAAATTTCCATTAGTACCACAAACTACACCATGAGAATTTCAAGAAGACAAATATCACCTGTTGGAACTGCCCCTCAGAAACACCATCCCTGTAGAAGATGATGCGAGTTGGTTTGAATCTCGTTGATTTGTAGAACTGGATAAGCAACTCCCTGACCATGGCAGCCAAATCCTGGATGATTTCCTGGCGGTGCTGCTGCACCCGGACGGTGGCACAGTAACGGTTGGGATGAGCATCCATGCTTCCTACAACCTGGGGAAAAATGCAAAAAGCACTTTAATACAGGTGTTTCATGAGATAACTGCACTGTCTTCAACAGTATCTTGCACACCGAGTGGCTGGCCCGGCAAAGATGAAGTAGAAATCAAAATGTGCTTGGAAACAGCTTTGGGTTTAGTCCACCTGTGGCAGCACACCCTGCTGAAAGAGAAAACTTGTTTTAAAAAATACTCATTTCCTATCTCCACCTACAAGCACTTAAAAAATCAAATACAGTTTGGAGCACTGATACCATGAAACTATTAATTTAGTTCAGTCTGCAGCACAGGAATTTGAACTCTGGGAGACCAAGTCCGTTTTTTAGATCCATCAAACTGAAATGGTGAGGGAGCACAGAAATATCCACACTGTTCACCAAAGGAAGGGATTTTTCTGTTAGGAAACATCAACATTCACATACTGTAAAAGTGGCATGGGACTTAAAAATAAACAGACAAAAAAAAATTAAAGCCAGCACTGAGCACATCTCCACCTGGATTCCCCTGGACACAGGTGCAACTTTTTAAAACAGATGCATAACATCACCAAAGATCTTCATTATTAAACAATCCTGAGTAGCCACTACTGGTGTTTGACATAACACAAACTAAAGACCATTTCCTGTAGCTAAGAAGTGCATTTCCAACAGATTACTGCACATTTTGTGTTTTCTGGAAGCTTGAGTCCCCAGAAACCACAACTGAGCCAGCCTAGTTCCCTATCAGCAATGAAGAAATTCTGAACATTTCTAAGTGCTGAAGAAGCAGACTAAAACATGCACCAGCTCATTACAGGCTGCTGATAAATATCAGCTCCCAGAAAAGCTCCTCTGTGTATCAGCAACTCAGGCATTTTACAAGCTAATACACACATTTAAGTAATTAGCATCAGAGCAAGCTCTCTGAAGTTTCATTCAATTCCTGCAGAAAAATAATTTATAATGCTGTAATTAGACAATCAGATGCAATGGGCCACAAAAGGATTGAAAGCAATGAAATGCATTAGAGCTGAGCAGCAGGAAGGAGCTGGGGTGAAAGACCAGGACACAATTTACTCACTGCAGCAATGGAAGGTTTTTTCCCATCCCCAGCTGGTGGGTGAGTTACGTCTGCACCAAGGAATATGACAGGCTGTTGGAATACTGGGGGTCTGGCAAAGAGAAGGGAGATTTGTAAGAGCAGCATGATTTATGCTTAATAAAGCACATTAAAACTCAAATAAACAGCACTCTGTACTCCTGCAGTGAATTTATCAACAACTGGCACTTGATCAGAGTTGGTCACTTGTTCCGTGGTAGTAATTAAAAATCCTGATTAAGGTTCTCATGCTAAATACTTTGGCAGATTTTGAAAGCATAGCTAATTGTTACTCTTAATTACAAATTAGTTTAAAAATGTATCTAGCTTTTTTCTAACTTGAAGAATTGCAGTTTTTATGAACTGGACCATGGAAAGGAGCAAAAGCTGATCCCTTAGTAACAAATGGCACCTGAGAAAACCAAAGGACTGTGCATATATGCAGAAGCTATGCATAAAAATGTTTTTCCAAACAAAAAACAGTCTTGGTAAGGAAGTCCAAAAATTGTAGGTATCAAAGTTATTATTTGCAAAGTAGATTTTTTTTTTAAACTGTGCTTGAAAGTTTTAAACAAATCTTTAGGTTAAGATAGAGAGGAACACCAAAGCACGACAGCACAAATTTTAAGCTTCAACTCTATTCCTTAATAAAACAATTTCAAATAGGAAATCCTGGGCCACCATAATTTCTTTGTGGGTGTGGGGGGGAGTTATTTAATTGTTATAGAGATAAACTAATCTGTTTGCAGACCTTCTTTAAAAGAAATGGGAAGGTAATGTTGGGGATTAGGCTTTTTTTTCTTTTTTCTTCTTTCTCTCAGGGAATTTTCTTCCCATTTGTTGCCAAAGAGATGATGAATGGACTGTACTTAAGAGACAAAAAACATAGCTGGGTGTCCTGGAATTCTGTTAATTTTTTGTTGTAGTTTGGGAGTTTTTTGTTGCTGTTACTGCTGTTTGTTTGTCCATATATACATATATAAAATACGTATCTATATATTCTCGTAAAGAACTGTTATTCCTTTACCCATATCTTTGCCTGAAAGCCCCGTAATTTCAAAGTTACAATAATCTGGGGGGAGGGGGTCATCCTTCCCATTCCAGGAAGGTTCCCACCTTCCTTGGCAGACACCTGTTTCTTAAACCAGCACAGTTTTTGGTGCCCAATGTGGGGCTCGAGGGCGCTGAGAGGAAAGGGTGAAAAAGGAGTAACAGCTCCTGGGTAACCTAATTTTTGTTTGCTGAATATAGAAACCTCGTTAGGCAGCACCATGTGGTCTAGCTTACCCTGCTTCGTGGCACATGGTTGTGGCTACATTCTTCCCATTTGCAGCTCCTTATCTAAACATAGGTCCTCTGACTAAGGCTACTGTGGCTGTTATCCACTTTGCACTATGGGTCAATAAGGTGAGGAATTCATGGATTTTGAACTTCCTCTGGAACGTGGGCACATAGCTGAATGACTATCCCAGACAAAGTTGTCTTTGGGGTTTCATTAATAATGGTACCCATTGTGAGGAAGCAATATGGGGGGGGGGGGGGGGGGGTGTGGTTTCCCCAATCCTTCACCCATTTCTTTGGATGTACCCCATCAGCTTTCAAATTTTCTCTAGATGCTAACGATATCACAAAATGGCTGGTGTTGCTGATAGACCTAATCTATTTAGCATTTAGAGATAAGGTGGGATTGTCTTGGGTAACGACCCTGACACCTACCCCAGAGAACAGGGATGCTGCCCAGGAGCAGACCACAGGAGCCGGGGACACTGCCCCACAGCCTGACCCTGCCCCACAGCCCACCTCAGAAATGAACCACCCAGACTGGATGGGGGTATGGGAGAGACAGGCTGGGTGCTGAGGGAATACTCTTCCTCAGTTGGTGGGAAGCCCTCTCCCTGCCTCAAAGAGGGGAAGTCCGATGGGGCAGCCATGGAACCAACAGGCATTACAACTGTCCAGGTTCCAGCTAAAGCATCCTTGACCCAGGATGCGAGCATTGATCGGGTGTTTGGGAGGGAGCCAGGGCCCCTTCCTCTCTGGGAGGGGCTTTTAATGAATGCAAGAGAGAGGATTGTTCACAGACACAGACTGCAGGAGCACCACCACAGAATGCCCTGGAAGACCGCTGAGGAAGGGATCCAACAGCTTAGAGAAGTGGCAGTACTAGAGGTACTTTTTGGAAGGGACGAACAGCACAATAATGACCCTGACAAGGTCAGGTGCACAGGGGAAATACTGGGGAGCCCGGCACATCTAGGGCCATTCCAATACTCCACCTTCACTGCAACACTGAATGCTGAGGACACCCAACAGACAGTGGGCTCCACAGCCAGCAAACTCAGGAATTTCGAGAGCACAGTCCAGGGCCCGATGCAGGCTCACATCTCCTCTGTGGTTAAGAGTCTCCAAGAGAAGAATGTTGATCAAAAGAAAAGGCACTACTGTTCTATATGGTCCCCATCTGTTTCTGAAAACTCAGAGCAAATAGAATATGAGAGATTTTTCATTGTAGTGACAGTTGTGTACTTCAGTGGTCAGATCGCAAAAACAATACTTTTATTATAAATTTCAACAGAAACAAGTATTCCTCTCTTGTCTTCATAACCTAACTTTTGCAGGACTATTTATTAGAAGCCAAAACAGAGCTTGTCTGAAGAGTCACTTAAGCCACAGTGCTATGGCTGCAGATAAAAGCTCGCAGTTATCTCAGCATGATGCATGCCCTCTCTGCAATACAATAACCTCTTCCCCTTTGAAAGATGACTTACCTTCCCTGTGGCAGTAGAATGTTATTTACGCCTCCTAATTTGACATTTATTTTTAAGCAAAGGTTGGACAGAGTTTGTGGTGTTGTCCTTTGGACGTTTTTCATCTGCACACACTGAGTGGCCATTCCCAGCACCGTGTCTCCAACTCGCTTCACCTCCGCTACAGAATGGAGAAAAACGCAAAAAAATATTTGCAAACTGCAAATCAAACAATGGAGGAGACTTGAACTTGATGCCAAGTCACTACACGTGGAGTTTTAGCAAAGTGGTGCTCAAGCTTAAAGGAACACAATGAATTCTACCCCCCAAATCCAGAACCTCTCCCCAGGTCTGCTCTGCTCCACCTAACTGGGTCCTAAATGCAATAACTAAAGGCACTGTATTAACTAAGATTTTTAAAATTAATTCTTATTTTAGAATGTAGCATTATATCATCAGCTTTGGCTAATGATATGGGTACTGGGGATATGAGGATGACAAGCACTTGTTGCATTATTGAAGACTGGACTAGTAACACAAACCTAACAGTAAAGTGCTGAGTAACATTCAGCCAAACAGTTTTATCAGTTCATCACTGCAAGTTTATCACCTGCATAGAAAAGCAGCCAGTTTAGCAGACAATGGTCCATCAAAACTCCCAAGAAACTCATTAAGAACTGTACAACTCCAACGGTTAAATCAAATTCTATTGTTAACAACAAAGGTGAGACTTGAAGGCTTTCAGAGAGCCACATACTCTTACACTCAGGGAAGAAATTTAGGCTCCAAGACTGGCTCAGAGAAGATGAACGCCCCTCTTTGGCAACAGGAGAGGGAAAGAGCAGGGTGGGAAGAAGAGAAAAGACAAGACTGTGGGTATAGGAAGTGCAGAGTATGGAAGAGCATAGGGAGAAAATAAGGAGACATGATTAGAGGGGGCAGAAATAACTGTAATTAAAGATAATGACAAGGAAAGAAGATGAGAGTGGTACCACATCCTCTCAGTGGTTAAGTAGAGGAAAAGAATTCCCTTTTAATGCCAAGCAGGAGAAGTAAAAATGTCATTTTGCACCAAATTTGTATTGTACAAATTAGAGATGAGCCACCTCCTTTGCAAGGCTGAATTCAAGGGGGAAGAAAAAGGTACTATTTCCTTAAGGTTCCTTGCTTAATCTCTTTTCATCTTGTAAGAGATAATAATAAAGTTAGAAAATTACTTTGTGCTATATTAAATTGGTGAGGGACGGGATAAAACAAATCTGCAGCTGCTTGGTAGATCTGATCCACCAGGGATGAGACCACTATGGGAGCTATGGGAGAAAAACAGTGGATGCTGCTACAGCTGAGCAAGGTAAGTGAAAAAAGAAGGGAGGCTGGACAGGAAAACAACCAGTCCTTCCTAAAGGAAGAGCTGGTTAAAACCAAAATGCATGGTTTATATAAAACATATTAAAACCCATGTATGTATGCTATGTAAAAATGCACTAATTGTTACTGTTTCCAAAAAACAGTTTAGTTTCCTGAATTTTCACTTTCCGTGCATCTGTATCATTGCAATCCGAGTTAAAAAATTGAAATAATAGGAAAAATAGACAGAAATCTCCTTCACTCAACGTTTTTTTGCCAAAGGGAGATTGTGTGAGTAAGCAAAGATGTTCTAAAAGCTACAGAGTTCTTGAAGTTATTACTTCTTTAGCCACTTGGAATTTTCAGCACACAAGTTTTATTAAGTATATTTTAATCCACCACTTATCCATGTCAATCTCACCAAAGCCCTGAGTTGGCTTTCTCACAACCTCCATCTCAAATGCAACCAGCAGGAAGAACAGGGAAAAGCAAATTAAAAGCATAGAAAAAATAATGAAAATAATCAGGGCTTAATATAAAACATCGTGCAGCACAAGAAAAATAGTAAAACTAATTTATAGCCTATTCCCTAACTGGAACTTCTAGAGTTAAACCAGCATTAAACCTCTCTCCTTTGGATACTTCACAAAAACCACACAAAACTGTGACTGAAATGCACCATTTCCACTCACTGACCATAGACTGGTGTTTTTCCTGGCAAAATGACCACGACAAGCTGCAGCCCAGTGTAAGTGTTCTTGAGGTGCCTGAACATGGGCTCCACGCTGTCGGCTCCCTGGGCGTATTTGCAGAAGCAGGGCTGCCCCTGGATTGGCATTCCAGCATCCCTGGAAATCTTCCGCAGCTGTTCTGTGAAGGACCTGAGGAATGCAAACAAATACATTACATTATCAGGTAGTAAAAACCCATCTTGATATTTGATCTTATTTTTAATGGAACAATCCCATTAAACTTGCAGAGTTGTGCTGTCCAAAAACCTGGGAATTTAACCTCAAGTGCATCTTTAATTGACAGTGCCTGTGTAGTCACTGAAGGAAAGACAGGAAATATGCTGTATAAATAACACCATTAATAAAAAAAACTCATTTCCAAAGCTAATTCTACCTTATTTCTATGGGAAATACAGAATAGACTGCTTTTTGCAAAAAGACTGCAACAATTACAGTTTGGGACAGCCTGCTCTTCCATGTGTTACCACTACAGAAAGGGCTGGAGTTCCTCCCTTTTTTTTCATGAGGAAAACAACCAAGTTACCAGCAATTGTTTCAGTGAATTGCTTCAGCATCCATAATAATGCACAATTTCATAGATACCAGAGAAAATGTGTCTCCTGGAGCTAAAGGCAAACCTTCTCCTAGGCTGTACAAAAAAAGTCACCCTTTGATGGAAGTGGTCAGATATGGAGACAACCTAATTTCTTCAGAGGCTTCCATCTGTGAGCCTCTTTAGCCCACCAATAAAAGCCCATTTTTATATAAGTTGGGTGGCCCCTCCACAGGTGTTTAAAAGTTGCTCATCTTCACCACAGGGTGCCACTGACTGAGAAGGTGTGAAGATTTAGTTTCTTCCAAACCCACTGTTAACTTGCATGAATCATAACAGCATAACAGGCTGTGAGCTTCAGCCCTGCAGCCTGAGGCTCCTTGCAGAAAATGGAAAAACGAGCACTCACTATAGCAGAGTCAGTGGCAGAACACCTCCCCATCCCTGGATGTGTCCAAGGCCAGGCTGAATGAGGCTTGGAGGAACCTGGGATAGGGGAAGGTGTCCCTGCCCATGGCAGAGGGGTTGGAACGAGATGATCTTTAAGGTCCCTTCCAACCCAAACCTTTCTGTGAGTTCAACATTCAAGTCTAAAATAGCTCAGGGTTTGAGCCTTTAAAAGTCCATCTGTACAGTGGAAGTACAGTGCCTATGAGGAAAGGTTCTCTCCCTTTTCCCAACAGATAAAGCAGATTTTGAAGACTTTTAGGGCATTTGAAGGTGTCTACTCTGGTGAATCAATAGCATTCAACTTCCAACTTGCTCAACAAGAGGTAACAAGAGGCCACAAGATGGAACAGGATGCAGCCATTTTCCTGGCATGAAGCAATGTCCTTCCATGGTAAGCACAAACTCATTCTAAACCACTCAAATAATTTTATTTTGGCTCACTATGTTGAAGACTTCTGCCTGTTTCTCAAAACTGAGTAACTTGGCTTACACAGCACTTCCACTACAAGGAGCAGCATGGAAGGGAAGATTGTCTGGCAGCCCAGTTCCTGACATGTGCCTGGAGAGAACAAGTCCCTCCCCTCCTCACACAATGGGCAGTAAAAAGTAAGATTCCCACTGTTTGCTCATCACTTGTTAGGGAAACATTCCCAAGCTGTTTGGCAAATCATCTGAAGGAACACTGCTGTGGCAATGCCACTGGTGTGAGCAATGCCTGCCTTGCATTCACCTCCCAGAGAGCAGGTGAGTCACTGCCAGGGCAGCTCCACGGGCTGCACTTGTCCATGCATGAAGGGAAAGCAGCTGCGTGTGAGAGAAGGAATCAGACATCGATCTGGGCCTGCACACCTTCCCTGAGCCAATGGCAGATGTCCCTTTTAACAGCAGGATCTGAACAATCACATCCCATCCAAGGACAAAGAAACCAAATCTGAAAGTTTCATTCAAACACTTCAAGTCAACAGAACAACCAGTCCTACTCATCTGGCAAATACAGCCATTCAACTCGCACATTCCAGGAACTCTGAAGGGGAAGAAGTTTTAGAGAAAAATTTTCCTTCTAAAGAAATTCTGCATGAATAAATCTACTCCATATAACCAGGAAAGGAACCTATGGGAACACACATGTTAGCCCTCGCTCTTGAGAAACACTTAGTGATAAACATCCATCATTACATCATTTCAGTTATCTTAAACTCTGTCCTAAGGCATCACTGCTCAGATACCTGCCATAGAGCATAAACAACTTTTGTTAAGTCTGATTTGGAGGATTTCCTGATGCTGGCATTGAAATCATACTGGCATCATGCAAAACACAAAGAGACAGAAGTTTGAAAGCACTGTTAAAGATGCACTGCCATATGTTAAACAATTTGACCAAAAATATGTTCTTCAGAAATAAGTGAAATCATGACATTTGCATCCATAATAAAGGATAAAATCACCATCTTACACAACACACTTACTTCAGATGAACTTCAGTGCACTGGCGCTGGGGAGCAAAGCAGGCAATTGCCCAAACCTTTATTTCAATTCCAGTGTGAAATTGTTTATTCCTCATGTCCCAGACACCTTGAACTGGTGTAGCAATTGCTTTATTCTGAAAGTGGAAGGTAAAAATTAAACATTAATGCAAGACTTGATTGACGCTAAACAAAAATTAGCTTTGCTTCTATTTCCCTCCAACCAGCAGGTGATTTATACTCTCAGGTCATTCTCTCCCCTGTACAAACATCCATCCTATCTTGTAACAATCATTTTATCACTGTAGCAAGACAGCTTCTTAGCCAGGTGAAAAATAAAGCTCACATGGTTCATTTTTATTGCTGATCATTGCCTTTGGTTGTATTTATATATGGAAAGTAAGATTCATGCTTGCTATGGAACGTTAACAAGAACCTACATTTCTACAGTGACTTTACAACTGCTCAGTGAACTTTCCAAGGGGGAAAGTTCATTTAAGTACTGTGAATATTTTACACATCACTAAGTAGAGGCAAATATTGGTTCAATGTCACTCACACAACTCCAGAAAAAATGTGAACAAGCTGAGAAGGGTGATTGGTTATTCAACTTGGCCCTGCCCAACACTTCTATTTCTCCCATCAAGCAGATATTACTGGGATGGATTATCTGGAGATCAAGGGATGTTATAAAGCAGCTAAAGTAATTTTGGTGATGTTAATTACCTTAATAAATACCGCTAAGATGTTTTAGAGAAGTTACCATGATTTTTTTTTCTCACCTAGCAGCAACAGCTAAAACTTCTGGGAATTTTTCAGGACACACACATGAATTTGATAATGGGTTTTGCAAAGAGCTGTGTCTGCTGAAGGCAGAACCTCCCCCACTTGGACTTTCCAACATTCATCTGCCATTAAGTTCCCCCAAGCTGCTGGTGCCAGAATAGTTCATGAAAGCATTCCCCTAATCAGGGTCAGGCCTGGGGTACCTTAACCTGCCAGTGAAAACAGGTTTGAGCTAATTCGCCTGAGTTGTCCAAAGAATTTTAGGCAGAAGACTCGAGATCCTCTCCCATCATGGGTTATGGAGGCATCAGTCTGTTGTGCACAGGGACAGAATAATATTCAGCTGGCAATGCATGATCTGAAGAGGTTCATCAAAAGCCTCCACAAACGAAGTTATCCCATCTATCAAAGCTTTCATCTTGCATAAAACTCACAGTATACAACTGATGGAAAATCCTGTTTCTCAAGCTTATTTTAAAAGACATTACAGGAGAAAGATTACGCCAGAAAGGCCAGCTGAAAAGCCACTGTAAAATAAAAACCTGTGGGTAAATACCCCAACAGGAAGAGATGACTGGAGAAGGACATGCAGATAGAGGTGATACCTTATGACAGTTGCCCTAAACACAGCTGCTCCACCCAGAATATTCAAAACCAACCAGAAATTCAGGAATATTTTAGTATATTTTCAAATATATACAGTGATAATTGAAATTGTTCTTCTCCATACACATCGATCTGAACCACTATTTGCAGGCTTCTTCTTGCAACACAGAGTGACAGAGTGTTTGAGGCAAAAAAAAGGCATTTTTAACCCAGTTTTACTTTCAGTAATAAAACAGCAATTGAGGGAGATGCAAAATGGCCAATACATTTAAGGACTTTGAGAACCTAAATGTAAATTCCGAACATTACACCTATGACAGCTCTCTCATGGCACGCAACACAATTAATTTAAAATAACCACATTACAGAGGCCACCACAGCTGGTGCTGGAAGCCATCACAGACTGTACAGAACCCACTGGACATACCCTGCCTCCATAAAGGATCGAGGGAGGCTGTAGGACTCTGCCAGTCACATCTGTCATTTCATCCTTGACCATTATCCCAAACTCTCGGACGTAAGGATCGGTGTTGAAACTCGCACTCCGCATCTGAAATTATAAAAATATACAGAACCAAGCTCATAACCTGTGTGCAGTGCACAAACACATCAGGCCCTGCTAAGGGTGAGCAAAATTAAGCCTACATCTGACTCATGTTTGACACAACACTCACCAATTTGCTGATCTCTTCCTGCCGGTCCGGGGCTGATCTGGCAGTGGCTCGAATCATAGTGGAAGTTTGATTGTCAGTGAGTTTCTTTATGCATCTTTGTCCTGCCACTATGTTGCACACCTGAAATATCCCCACAGAAAGGAAATTAAACACAATCCAACTGTTTTTTGGCTCATGGCTTCTCTTCCACTGATGCACTACAGAATTTCTCAAAATTTGGCTGCTCAAAAAACAGTTCGCCAACATTTGAACCCTTTTTCCCTCTGACCCCCTTCCCCCAGGCCCAAAATACAGAATTCTCTATGAGTTCACTTGCCTCCAGAGGAAGGTATGTGTGCTTCTGCTCCTGTCCAACTTGTAAACATGGAAGGTGAGGGTAGCGTAAAACTAATTTATGCCTGTCCTTAAAATACTGAGCTACAGTGCATTCAACTGTTTGTCCATTCTCCTGCTGAAGTGGGAATCTGTTGGAAAGCAAATACGAAAAGCAGCTATTACTCCATGCAAAATACTTTCCCACAGTTCCTTAGTACATTTCTTGGCACAAGTTAAGCCTATTGAAAGAGGATGAAACAAAGCCCAAGCGATTAAATACCAGATTCAGATACTGAGCAGTTATCTTCTAGTAAAAAGCTGCTATCAGTTTTGTTCCTTATATTACTTCCTTAAAAATGGGAGTCAATGCCTCCATATTCAAGCTACCTGCAAATCTCGGGCTGGTGATTAAGAAGAAACATTTTTTCCAGAGGAAAAATAGATTGCCAATAAGCAACATCAGGAAGCCGATCCCAACTGGCACCACTTTTCTACTCCAGTTGTGGGAAACTTTAGGCTACATATAGGACACCCTGTTCTTCCAATTTTGAAGAAGTCCATAAATGACATAAAAATAACCCCCAGCCAACCAAAAAAAACCTCCCAGGTCTAAACCAAAGCAATTGGTTCAAACACTATGATATTATAGTATAAAAATAGAGCAAAAAGAACAGCAAAATTGGGAAAATCCTTTGAGGTATATTTGAGGGTATTAACCAAAGAAAGCATCATTTTTCAAGGTAGCTTTTCCCACCTCAGTAAGGCAGGCAAGGTATTTTTCCAGCCTGAGATCAAGCATATGCATAAAAAGTAGGAAAATACTTTACGTTTGGTGACTTGCTGGTCGTCTGGTGACATTGCACACTCTGTACTTCCTTTTCATTTGTCCACAGTGTGTTATCTCCACCTTCAGACCTAAAAATTGGAAAGCACAAATGACCATTTTTCCAAAATCAAGGTGTCAGCCCTAAACTGCTACAAAAGACCTGTTAATCAGTGTAATTAAGCCATTCTATTTAGCCCCTAAGGGCAGCCCAGACAGAACTCAAAAAGCAATTTACAGTCTTAAAATTCAAACTCCTGAGCTTCAGCCAAAGTTCAACACAGAATTTCACAGCCAAGATGAAATCCCAAAGCCCCCAGAGCTCACAGATGACGCTGAGCACATTCTGCAAATTCCAGTTCTGTACCTCTAAGGAAGCCCAGGATGGGGAAAGGACAAAAAAGGCACACAAGCTCCTTGAAACAAAACCCCTTGTTTATACTTTCTGTCTAAACATATGGTGTCTGTAAGACCTCCAACTCCTGCAACTGAGCCTAAGCTAATGAACTGGGGGTGTGGGCGGAGTGGAATCCCCAAACAGCCCCTCTAGGAGCTCATGGGAATGAGGCCACAGTGAAGCAATTTGGTGCCTGATTATTTTTTCAAAACATTTACAACCAATGCAAACTCAAGATTTATTCATACTTTCCTTGCTAACTTCCAGTTAGGCAAAGATAATTTTGTTGACATTTTTTGGAAACACGAAAGGAAGGTGCAGGATGGATTTATGGAGTTTTTAAAGTTGCTTGCTTTCAACCAAGAGTATCAGGAAGGAAGGATCTTCATTTTGCAGAAGAAACCTCCAGTGAACAAAACCAGTAAGATTTCTTCCTCCTGTTCTCTTTGATTCAGACACTACACACTAGAATAACTCTAATTTACTTCCAGAAGAGTATATGCAGGACAGATGCCTAAGCAGGCAAAAACACATTGCTAAATTATTAGTAAAATCTGAAATATGAAAACCCTGACATCAGTAACTAGAAAAAGTTAAGACTGGGTAATTAAAAAAACATGAAATCCCAGTCTTTGTAAACATTTAGAAATAATCAGATTAGGAACTGGAATATCTTTGTCATGAAACTGAGATTGGCACTACTGATAGGTTTCAAAAGCAAAAAATGTGAAATTTTTGTCTCCCAATAAGGCAACTGCTGTGGAAAATATTCAGACAGAATAAAGTAGCTTTATATAATTTATTACCTTTTATTTCTTTGGTAAACTTTACCCTTTGGGAATCTGTCAGAGGTTTTTGTTGTTCTTCAATACTTTTGAAGTCCAGAACTTCACAGACAAACTCGATAACTGGCTGTGCTTTGTAAAATGCAGTTGCAGACACTGCAGACAAAAACATTAATGGTGTGTTACAACAATACAGAGCAAATTCTTAGGAAATCCAACAAAACAAATAGAGCTAAATTTTTGCCTTCCCATTAAGGAGCAAGAAGAAACAAGAAAACATTTTGTAGTACCTACCATCAATATTTAACATCATTTTCCATAATGAAGGTCTGACTGACTGATGGAAGCCAAACCAAACTTCTCTGCCACCACCCAAAGGATTTGAGCACCCTTCTGATGCCGTAAAGAAAGATCTTCCCACAGGAGTATACCTGCAAGAAAGCAAATAAACCCACATCAGGAAACTAAAGCAAAAAATTGCAATAAAGCCATAACTAATGTAAATTCCTTTTCACAAAAGCAAAGAAATGTCAGTGTTTAAAAGTACCAATAATCTCAGATTCCTGGCAGGACTCAGGTTACATCTCTCAAAATCCAGCTTGTTACAGCAAAAAATAGGCTACTACTCAAATTTAAATTTATTTTCAGTATACTCTTTAATATATCTACTAATTCCAACAAAAAAGCATTAATAACTTTTTATCTGCATTCCATTAAAACTTCAGCTGGGCTTCCATAAGAAAAGAATTAAAAGTCTCTGTTATTAAAATACCAATGTAGTAATTTCTCCCCACACTCTGAATTACAGGCATTATGTGAGGGTAAATAAGTGATCTAACAAATATTTCTGATCCATCTTTCATCTTGATAATTAAGTACTGCACATTTAAATAGCAAACAAATCGTATCGAGAGCCAATGTATTCCTCTGAACAAAGGTATCTGACAGTCTGGGCTGTCTTCTGTGCCCAGCAAAATTATTTTACTTTTTTTATCCTTAATTTGAGGATAAAGTCAACATACTATAAGGCTACTTAAAGTCATTTACATCTACTTAATTCATATTACCTGCTTAGAGCTTCAATATGGGAAAGTTCAGCCCTACTTAACTTTGTTCTTTAGCTTCTAATTGAATATCATTTGCACAGTGGTCTTAAGTGATTTGTTCCATGACAGCAGAATTAAGCCCAGTTATCTCTTGGGCATGACTGAAAACGCTGTAAATCCCACTTGGAAAACAAAACAAATAATTTTCAAGTTTTTCTTTCCTATCAAAATAGCCACATGGGGTGACAACAATGTCCCCCCAGCATGGTAACCTTTATACAAAATTGGCAATTTCATCTGTCCAAGGAAACACAGCAACAGGGTAAGAAGTTGTCTTAAAACCACCCTTCCACATCTACCAACCTCCAAGCACTTCCCACTCAGGGAGAGCCTCCTTCTCCAAGGCTACATAGGAAAGAGGGAGATGGCAGAGCCTCCCTGACCTGAGAGCACACAAACATGGGCCCAGTCTGAAAACCTCTGAGGAAAGGGACTTGGGTCCAGGCTGGAAGCTCCGAATTCCACCAGATGAGCAGGAACGCACTGACTGCCTCTTGCCTGAGCCTGCCATTGCCACACTGCCACAACTGTGGCTGGGCTATGGGAGCACCTCCTACCCAAAGGGCCACCAAAGGACTCACATCACACCTAAACCACGTCAAGGTCTCACCTCATGGAAGGCAAGTGCCTCATCACTACATCCAGGGCCTGGATGGTCTCAAACGGGACACTCGGCAGCCGGCCAGAGAGAGCGTCATGTAAAGCCTGCAAACTCACACAGGACATCCACTTTATAGCCACCTTAAATATTCTGTCCTTTCCTTCTCCTGGCAGCGTGACCTCCAGCTCCACCTGCAACAATACCAAACAACAAACCAAGATGATTCTTTCCATTGAAAGGGAGGAAAACGGAAGGGGCTCGGAAGGGACGATGGAGTCTCTGAACAGCGCCATGAAGCAACGGAGGAGACAAAAAGCAGTGATGAAGCAACAGCACACATTAGGTAAAGCCTCTTTTTACAGCTACATCTTCCCAAAGGGGTATTTCAGAAGCCTGGAGTGCCTCCTAGCTGGCATCTCTCTCCCTCTGTGAGGCAACACTGGAATTTGGAGGCGCTTGGATCAACAGGGAGGTCTCGGCGAAGATCCGATAACCTGATTTGAGATCCCTAACACGTCCCAGTGCATCACCGCTCGTGTCAGCTCCTGCATGCCTAAAATAACACATGGGCTGTCACCACCTGCCAAGATTCATGAATTTCTGGTATTTGCTCTTGAGAGCACCAGAGTGCTCTACAGACTACTGCTGAAGACACAGTTCAAACAGAAGATAGGAAAGAGAAAAACAACAAAACCAAGAAACAACCAACAACCCCCCAAATAAAACAAAAAACCCACAAAACCCACCAAGTCAGAATTTTTACTTCTAAATACCCAGGAAACAATAAACTACAACCCCAAGTACCAGTGATAGTATCAGGCAAGAAACGGGCACTTCTTTGCCATGGTATACCCTACTTTGAATTTTTTGTCTAAAAAACAGTGGCAAACTACATTCCGGTAAATTACTTCAGCCAATTACTTGGAATAATTTGTAATGCTGATTTCTCCTCTTTCTTAGAAAACAAAGAAAGTCTGAGCACTAAAGTTTTTAAGCCAACTAAAATCAAGACTTGTCTGAAATGATCAGGAGGTCTGGGAGTGACTGCAAGAAATACTAAGATCAGAGTATCCTTTCTGCTGAATACAAACAAAAACCTTGTATTTTCACCTGCTAGGGAGTTTGCAATTTAAATATAAAAGGCATCCACTTAACAGGCAAACTGTAATTAGCAAAAAGAATAGGTGGCTAACAGCAAACAAAAAATTGCCAACATCCAGCCTCTTCAACAATGTGCTTCTTCAGTCCAAAAATAGGAAGGAAATATAAAACACAAATAAGAAGCCTTCCCGTGTGCCCCCAAAAAGGACTTGACCATCTATAGTAGGCACACAAAATTAAGATTACAGCTGCATCTCTCCTCTAGCACAAACATCACTCCCCATGGAGACTCGAGCAGAGGAAGGAGCTGCACAGCTGTGGGAGAGTACTGGGAGCTGAGTCTAATCGTGGGGTCACTGCTGTGAGTATGGCCCAGAAGGTCAACCCTGCTGAAAGCTGTGCAAAGAAAGGAACAGGTCTTCAGCTCACACAGGTTGGAAGCTTTCCATGAAGTATTTTTTACACCATACCACCAAAAAGTCCTCAACTTGCATCTCATTTACAGCAAATGGAAGATGTCTGTTGCACCTGACCTGCATTTTCCTTTAAACTTCTCCTCCAGATTAAGTTTCAGAATTCCTGCTTGAGCAATCTGGTCTAGTGGAAGGTGTCCCTGCCCATGGCAGGGGTTTGGAACAGGATGGCCTTTAAGGTCCCTTCCCTTCCCAACCATTCTATACTTATTCCCAGTACTGTTAATACACAACTCATTTGACTATTAACACTGTGGTGCCCTTAACCTAAAGAAAGGATTTAATTTTACTTTTTTTCCTCTCCTGTTTTCAATTTACAAAACTCCTTCACCATGATGGAATGGGAGATGAAAAGGAATCTGTGTTGCAGGTGCTCCTGGTGGAAATGAAAGGCCCAGGATTGAAGAATTTCTCTTCCAGGTGCCCAACTGCAAACACCAGTTAACTTTAGCAGAGATGTGACTGCTGAATTTGGCCCAGACCAGTTTTTGCCACTGGGTCTAACTCCAAATGAGTTGAATTAAGAGTTACTGCTCAAATAAGTAAGGTTTAAATACAACTTTCCTGTTCTTTTTTTTTTAATTAAATATCTCACCCTATTTTAAAAAATCATTAAAATATAAAAAATGTCCTTAATCCATATCCCACATCCAAAAGTTCACATATACTTTGAAGCGCGGTAACAAGAATTTTTCCTCTCTCAGTAATATTTTATTTATCCCACTCTGTGCTTTTGAGGACAAATGAACACACTCATGTTTGACAAAGTAAGCAAAATATGAAAAAATTAAAACAAAGTAGTTTTAGATGGGAATTTTATTATCTCCTTTACTATTAGGGATAAACCCTAAAGCAAAATTTAAGATTTGTTTTATTATCTATCCCCAAATTTAAAAAAAGTTTGCAATGTCAGTTACTAACCTGCTACCCGGCAGACCCACTGCTAAACCGTAACAGAGTTGACAATTCTGCAGCTAAGGGAGCTAAATGAAAGGGATTTTACTGTCAGGATGTGAAAAATCATTAAGCCTGTAGAAAAATGTCAAAGCCACTCTTAAAAAGAATAGTTCTTGAAGCTGATGGGGTCTGAATGACCCACACAAATCAATGTATCACTGTTTAAAAATTATAAAGATTAAACCTGACCATGTGTTTCTGAGGAATTCTTAGTATTCCTTCTTCTCCATAAAATAAATGCAACATCACATGATTATTTTATCATGCTTTGAGCATACAATGTACCTTTTCTCTATTAATCCAAGAGCTTTTCCCTCCCAGGGATTCAGAGGAAAACAGATTAACAACAAACTATTGATGTAGGAATGAGCTCTGCTTCTGTCATGTGCAGAGTCTTTAGCAGTACTTCAGAAAGACAAAGTCAGAGGAGCAAGTTTGTGGCCACAGACAAGGACTAACATTTTCCTTCTGGAAAAGGGAATAGCCGTAGGATTTCTGTATCAAACTGCTGCTCTGTTCATTCGTAATTACTGCTCTCCTAATAAAAGACTAATTAAGATGTAGGTTAAGATACATCAGTTGCTCTTGAATCCTGTAGGTGAGAAAACTTAGAAGTTCGGGTAAAATTAAATTCCAGTTTTTAACTGTAAAAGGACGTTTTTGGGAAATACACAAGTAGAGCAGGAATTGAATAGAAAGCTGCTGTTAGAGGTGACTTGGGTTTGCTGTGTAGAACCTACAAGGAAAGAGGAGACTGTTAATATCTTCCTACCCTGGCAGTATCCTAAACATTTCTTTCTTCTCAATGTGTACAAGTAAAAAGTGAGAAAAGATCATGTAATATTTACATATTCCGTATTTGTTCTGAAAGGTCAAAAAAAATGAAGACATTAAAGAGTGAAAATAAGGTATGATAAGGAAAGAATGAAAATAGATTTGATAACCATAAAAGCAGAAAAGTGTTTATACAAAAGAAAAAGTTATAAAAGAAGCAGAGCTGTTAGCAAGGACAAAAATACGAGCCCAGAACAACCACTACCAACAAGAGATGAGGACAGAGTGCATTAATTAACTTAAAAGAGCAACAGGAGGGGGGAAAACCTTGGCAATTTTGTGTCAGCCCTCTGTTTAGCATCAGTTCTTCCACTACCAATGTATACTGCAAGTAAATTAAGATCTTCCACTTAGATTAATCACTGTATGTTCATGAATCTTTTCAATATGACCCTAAATGTAATCAGATGTGCAGTAAACTTGTTACATTTGTTCTGTACAGAACAGTCAAAAAAAACCCCACCAAAGAAACCTAATCTAATTATGCAGGAGGAAAGTCCTAATACCTACAAGCTTTGTAGTGGTTTAAATCATGCTTAAACCAATTTAGCACCATGTAAAAATTCCCTTCATTAAACTAAATTTCCCCATGTCTGATTTAAAACAGCTCAAGATTTATCTCTATTAGCTCTTTCCTCCAGGGTAACACTAATATATGTAGAGCAGAACAACTGAAAAAGCCCTATACCCATGGGAAACGGAAAAATTAGGAGTTTATTGAAAGTGAGCCTAAATGTGAGCCACAGACGAAACCACCTGAACTACCTCGTGATAAACTCCACTACAAACACTCTCCTCAATGACCACCCAGTCCAAAAGAGCATTGCTCTGGCATGATTGGGAATGATGAGATGATTTTCTTGGATGAGATGTTCCTTCTGTCTCTGCCTGCTGACCAAACAGTACTCCATTCCTGATGCTTTGGATTTTACAGCCCACACACACTAAATTACATGTGGTAAAACTGAAGTCTAGGGACAGTGTGCCAGCAGGAAATGCTTTTGATGCCCCAATTCCTTTGTGTCCGTGCAAACAAATGTTGTAACCTACACCTGGGAAAAGGCTGCTTTGAAGATTATGTTAACTCTGTCCCACCCAAAATGGTTATCAGAGCAAGTAGGATCAATTTGCATCCCATAAAGTCGCATTAGATCTGAGGATTAATTTTATCCCTCTTTGTCCTCTATAGATAAACCATTTTCTATTTAACTTATTAAATACAGAACTTGTCATAATGTATATTGTTATTCATCCATAGCTTGTAAAGTATAAGGCAACTCTGCATGCACCCAGAGTTGTTTAAACCCCTAAGAGACTCTCATCAAGCATCCTTCCACCTTTGGCAAATACTTTGCAATCTTGTGTGACAAACCTGTAGGAACTGGAATTCTGTATGTGAAAGCAAGGTGGAAAAAAAAATCTAAGACTTTTAATGATTCCTTTATAGTCTTCCCAGACATCACCTGATCAGTTAATGAAATATAATTAACCCTGGAGTAGAGACTGACCTTTACTGCATGGCATTCACTTAAACAGACTGGGGGGAAATAAAAATTACACATAGGATATTAAGAGCTTGATTCAGGTAGACCTATTAACTATGTCAAGCACAGCAGAGGCATCCAGTATGAGACAGCAGCGGACAGTCTGAACTATTTCACAGCTGCTGAATTTCAGAGGGCCTGAGTGGTTCCCAGTTTCCACATTTCTCTGTATTTCTCTTTCTCCCTTACAGTCTATTTTTGTCTACTTAAGTTGTAATCAACTCCTATGAGATAGAACAGTCCTCCTCTGTAACTGTGTGTAACCCACAGCAGAAGGGAACTACTGTAGTACCAGCAAGAATGACCGTGCCCTCCCTCAGGGACTCACCTAAACGAAAAAAAGGCACAGAAAATTCAGTCTGGTATTAGATCACAGATGCACAGACTAAATTATTTTCAAGGGCTTGTGTTTTAGTATGCTCCAACAGAGTCCCTTCCACTTCAGCAGTCAATAGGCACAGGAGCAGCCACAACCAGTGCCCAAAGAGGTCACCGCCCCACCGAGAGCTGGCAAACAAAACCAGAGTCCTCCCCAGCTGCCCCGGGGCAAAGATTGCAGGTCTTAACCTGTGCAGCATAAACTGGCTCTCAGTCATAAAGGATTAGGGAGGAGAGGTTCCAACACAGGCAACAGAGAGATGGAGGAGCTTCTTCCAGCTACTGATAGCGGGAATAAGCTTAGAGTGGGCCTTGATGAGATTAGTGAGGTGACACAACAGCTTCTTGCTGCCCAGAGCAGTATTTTCCCTCTCTCTCCCAAATTTAACTGTGCCCTCACTTTCTCCCTAGTGCCACTCTGGAGCTTGCGGCTGTCTGGGACAGCTGATCCAGCTCCCCAAAGCAGCAGAAACCACACCAGTGGGGAGAAAGAGAGGGAGGAATGAAGGGATATAGAACAGGGAGTGACCACTGGGATAGCAACGAGTTCACACTTGTGTCCTGGTAAAGCACACCCTGAGCAGAGTGGCAACAATACAGACATCTATTCCAGAAACAGAAAATCAGAAACAGAAAATCAGTTTCTCTTAGTTACTGGAAATATTCTGCAAATACCACATTAAAATCTCTAGAAAGTTTTCTATTTAAAACTTACTTTATCTCTCCCAATGGGAAGTGGCATAGCTGTATAAAGGTTTTTTCTTCCATCAAACACTGGCTTGCGATCCCCAAAAATCTGGGTTTTAAAGTGCTGAACCATATGCTCCACTATTTCTCTGAAAATGCAAAAAGATTAAGTTAATACAACTTTTTACTTTGAATGTTAAGTAGCAGACGAATACTAACACTAATATTTACCAAAAGAGGCATTAGGTAACTGAAAGGGTTGTCCACTTCTGTCTATTAAAGGCAAGATTTGTTAGATTGATCTGAATTGAAAGCAACATTTTCACAGACTAAACTGTTTTCTTAAAGCTGCTGCTTTTAGTTTTTTTCAGATTTAAGCTTTCCTTCCCCTTTTCTGTGACCTACTGGAAGTGGTGAAGTGAAAGTTCGTGCTCTCTCAAGCTCAAAACAGGTGTGTGGTAGACCCTGGGGCTTCAGCTCCCGTCCCACAGCCCCTTCTGCAGAGGACCTTGGACCAAAAGCTCAGCAGCCTGAGCAGCTTTCAAAAACATCATTATCCCAGCTTACAACCCCAGTGTCAGGACATCAGTTTATGCCAACAATGACAGTGAAACGTTTGGCAGCTCACTGAGAAAAATAACTTTTAAATGCATTTTTTTTCATACACACAACAAAACTGGGATCCATCCAACAAAACTGGGTATGTGCATTCAGTGGTATGTGGATATTAACAGTACACATTCATTTAAGAGTAGCTGGAATTAAGCTGCATGTTTGTATGAATGGGGAAACCACTCACACAGCTCTTGTCAAACCACAGTGTTTACACACTGGTCATCCAAAGCAGTTCAGCAGCCAGTGAGAGGTCAATTGGAATAGTAACACCCTTTGATGCCAAAGGTCTTTTGGTCCCAATATCCCAGAGAGACATCCTTCAGGCTACCTGTAACACCCAAAATCCAGCAGCAGTCTGCAATCTTAACACACAGCCAGGGGTAAAAGGGCATTAAGAGGTTAAGGTGATACAGGAAGGAAACCACTGTTCCTCCAGCACTGCTGACAACCACCAGCTCAGAGATGCTGCAGGTGACTCTTTCATGCACCCTGACTTGGCAAGGTGATTAACCCAGCACTCAGGTAGGTATTACAGTGCAGCAAAATCTGAGATGAAACTGAACTCATTCAAGAAGAGAATTAAGACTGTTTTAACTGGTCTTAATTGGTTTCTAACTGGTTTTAACTTTGCTGTGTCCCAGGGTTTATCTTAAAATAAGATGTGGCCACTGAAAGAAACTCTGACCTCCTGCAAAGCACGAATCAAACCTGACCCAGTAATATCTGCTTCAAGTTTGAGTGTCTTACCAAACAAGTACATAACTGGGAGAGTGGGGGAAGTAGGTACTTTTCAACCTTGAGTTTAAGGAATGGAAACCCCACTCTCTTCCTGAGCAAGTTCTTCTGATTGTAAACTGCTTTATATAAAAAATGAACACTTCCACTTAATTAATGTTTTCAAGCTTCAAACCACATCCACATTTAGCAACAGTGCTTCTCAGCCGTGGGTGGAGATATTTTAATGAAAAATAAGCTATTTTCTAACAGGGAAGTTAAAAGAAGAGTTATTTACCACTTCACTAACTTCAGCCCTTTGGGACTACTGTTCTACCGAGCTCATGCAAACTCACCAAGAACTCTGGGCTGGCGACTGCAGGCAGAGTTCACCTTGCACAAGTCCTCAAAAATTAAACTGAGAGCACCCACAGTGCAGAACCAAACTCACATTACCCACTCTGCCTGTCCAACTACCCGAACAGACCTGGCCTTTCTGCCACATGTACAGAATTGCAGCCAGACTGTACTAATTCAGGAGCACTTTGTCCCAGCTGTGTGTTTTCCAGTCCTGCTCCAGCTCATGCCTCAGTGTGGAACTCGCACGTACAGTGGATACACCCTGCAGTGGGGTCTGCAGGGTCACAGTACAAGCTGGAGTAAAACTGAAGAACAAAGCTGGCACAGATGAGGGAGTAGAGCAAAAAATAACATCTCCCTCTCTCCTTTCTAGAGGTTGTAACATATTAAGTGATGATAAAAACTACTTACTGTATACATGTGAACTATATAACCAAAATATTAGAAATATGTAAGCCAGCCGTAAAAAAACCATAATTCAGAATTGGACACGTGCATCCTGCATAATCCTATACATATATATATATAAAAGCACACACAGAAGTACAGGTATAGACATAGGACCAAAAGGTCACAGCTCACAAAAACCCAGGTGCAGGTGAGTACAGGTACATCTACAGCACAGAGCAGTAAGCAGTCAAAAGAAATAAATACAACAACACTTCAGTAAGTGAATCCAATCTGTATTCTCATCACACTGCACTAAGAAACATCCACCACACCACTGCTGAATGCATCTATGGCATCTCTCCTTACTGCAAAAGGCGTTTAATCTGCGTAGATCTGTGTACCTGCTCCTGTTAGCACAAAAGAGGAGTAACTAACCTGACAAAACAGAGCAGGTCATTAGCTATCACTGGAGAAAGACCTTGCTACTGAATAGAATCTGCCTTTCCAGTGAGAAAAACTGCTTCAGTTTTTTGTGGCAAGCACCCACACACTAGACTGTAAGGGAGGTGGTCACACAGAAAACACACATGAGCTGTGTCCCAGGGGAGCTGCAGAGGCAATCGGGATCAGCCAGCAGCAGCTGGCAGGGCTGGAGTGGTGGCAAGGGTATCAGCTAAGGAAAGCAAAGCTCTCACGGCTCCCACTAGGAAAAAAGTGACTGCTCCAAGTGTTTTGCAGTGCCCCAATGCAGGAAGAGCATCTCAGTGAAATCAGCAGTTGCCCTTGGGGAAGAAGAGAGTTCAGCTTCATACACTTAACAACGGTGTTTGCTTTTAAAATAAACCTCAGTTCTCGACTAGCTGAAAAATTAAACTTATAATAGATCACCACAGGAAAAAAAAAAACAGGGCAGCAAAGCACAGTGATGCTGATTTGTGAAAACACTCATTACCAACCCCTCAGTGCAACAATGGAGAATGCCCTCAGGTTTATTAATTCACATTAGGAAAACCGTGGCTTTTGGGTGGCTTTTTTTGACTCTACACTTTGTTCATTTTCATGACTGCATATTCCAACCATGTGACCTTTTTTAACAAGGAAAGGCTTTGCTCTTGAAGATATAAACAGGCCATTCCAATCCTCTACAGTCAAGGTGCAGTTATGATGATGACACTTGTGGTTTCCAGTTGGTGCCAAGTCTCATTCTCAAGTTTCACTTCTGGCAATGCCGCTCTTTTTCAAGTCAATGAAGTTGCACACTCTAAGAGGGCACAGATACCAAATTCAAGACCTGGCTGCTTGTTTCCCTGGCTGACTGATCTGTGTTTTCACCTTGCTACCTGTTTCAGGAGCGTAGTTTTCCCTTATACAGAATCTACTGATGAAGGATAATTTCTTACCTGCTTTAGTAACTCCACAATCCTCTCCCACAAACAAATGGGTTTTGCCTCCCCTTGTGAGTAGGGAAAGGCAGGAAACCAAGCTGGTAACACCAGCTCCCTGCTGAAAGACTTCAGCCAGTTACACTCCAATATTTAACCAGGCAACACTAAATCATATTCATCAAGTTGGCTTATACTGACCCAGCTTCAATAGAGTTTATCCATCTGTCACCAGTGGCTTCAATCAGCAGCATCTTAGGATTCTGACAAATTTAATCCAAGTAAAGACTTGGAGGGGGAAAAAAAAAAAAGGATACGCATATCCTGTCTATGGATATGCAAACTTGGAAGTGATCAGTACCATCACTGATTAAAGCCAGACATCTTCCCAGACATCAGTGAGGGCATCTGGCTCCAGCTTTTTCAAAGAAGAACAAGACTGCAAATAAGTTGAGGAAAGGCAAAGCACAGTATTACCTGTTAACTCTTCTAGGACATTTTTCTGGCTTTATATCCAATTCATAATGGTAGATATCTATTTTAGGAATGTCCATTTCAAAGAAGTTGGCCTGCAGTTTGATTGTTCTCCCAGAAGTGCCAAAATCTGGTCGAGGAGGAGGTTTAAAGGCATATCCCTGTATTGGTGGTGGCAACGGGGGAGGAGGTGTGAGTACTGCAAAAGAGAGAAAGCACAACTTAGCCATCAGCTGTCTCAAATTGACATTTCAACAAATTTACAGGCTATGGGACCAGTGAAGCCCAGCACATTTAAACCATGACTCTTTTTAAACAACCTAAAAAATAAAAAAAAAACAAACCCAAACCACACTTTCAGGAGACCATGAATCCTTTTTTCTCTTTCTTTCTCATGCTGGTTCACCATTTGGTGTATTTCCTAGACTCAATTAGTGAAAACAATCTTAAAATCAGTTGCATTTTCCTACACCACATGTCAGCTGGGTAGGAATTTCACAGGACAAGCAGGAAAGCAAGAACCAAGATTTTCCTTGCAGGGAAGAATCTTCATTTCAAAACAGACCTAGCCACATTTATTTGAGCAAACACCTATAAAATGGAGTTCCCACCACTTTCCTCTGTGCTGCAGCTCTCTGCAAAATCCTGTATTAGAACTAAACTATATCCTACTGCTTCCTTCACACAGAAAACAGAGCAAATACTCTACTGCTGCTGTGCTTAATTCTTGAGCTCAAACATCAGCTGTTGCTCAGACAACGTGAAGCAGAAACACAATGGCTGCTTGCTGTTGCTTCAATCCAGGAAAAGTCTATTAAAAATCCACAGAGAAGTGTGTAAGGTACCGACTCGAGTATTCAAAACTCCTGCAGCCTCAGTGCTCAGGTGTTCTGTGCTCTGGAGCAGTAACAACTTGCAGCAAACTCTTCACATGTGAAATAACCCAGGAGGTTTCTCATTACTTACGTAAGAATCCAGGTGTGGTTTCCTGGGATTATCAAATTCAGTTCTCTGCTAGCACCAGAAAAAATTCACATCCCTTCATTAACACATCTGTCACCACTTTTCCACTCTGGCTTTCTCTACTGGAAAGCTGTTCCAGAACTGTGATGCTCTAATGCTCAGAAAACATCCTTCCATTTTTATTTATTCCTTGGCAGGTTACATTCACTGGCCTTCATATTGAGCACTCCTGACTGTACTTTTAGATTTAAACCAAATTCCCACGTAATACTAAATTCTAGGCTACAGTTCTTCTGTTGGCCCCTGCTCCTAAATCAGGTTTCATCATTCTCATCCTTCCAGTCATTTTTCAATCCAGTGCATTTTGAGCTCACCTTTCCTGGAGAAGACTAAGTGATAACCACACTGCTGCTTCCATCTCTCAACTGGAAAAGGCAGATTAACGAGCCCTAAACTGCTTTTGCCTGCTGTACCACTGCCTTGTAAAGGCCATCCAGCGACCACTCAGTGCATGTGCACCCACTTCAGTTGCTTATGATCATCTCCCAGTTCCCTATTAACTCCCAGCTACCTTGTCTTTAACAGATCTACTTTTCTAATCCATATCTATTACCCTGTTGCTTTCTGAATGATGCTCAGATTCTCCTTTTCCTGACAATGCCTTCTATACCTCTTGATGAATTTTCATGTACTTATTCCTAACATTTATGCAATGTTTGCTAATGAAATAGTAACACCATCCATTCCCAACATTCGTAGCATCAATTCCCCACTTTACCCCTCAACACTTCCCATGCCCAGTTTCCCACTCATTAGTATCTCCTTATTTTTACCACTCTACCTAACTGCCAGCACCAATTTCCCTATGCACCAAATACTTAATCAGATTTGACACTGGGAAAATGATAGAGGGTTTTGTTATTATTTTTTGAAAAGCTTGTTTCTGATCTTGTCTCCCAAACATATTCTGAGGCATCCACCCTTTTAATTCAGGCTACTGAAATCCAGTTTCCTTTTTTCCCTCCCTTTTATAAACATTGACATTAAAGACTCTGGCTCCAACACTAACTCAATTAACACAATAAAGTCACTTCTTGCTGAAGATCTGCATTTCCATTACCTAAAACTTAATGTTTCAGTACTTCAGTTTTGCCTTCAATGGCAATATAGCAATTTTTGTTTGAGTATTATTCATCCACATCGCTTTTGCAGTGTCAACAGCTGCCCTGAAAAATGGAGCCAAGTATCACCTTAGCTCTTATCTGTAACCCAGTCTTGCCAAGAGCAGCCCATCTGCCTCTGCATCTGACCTTCTTCACCTCCATCCCTGAAGGCAAGACAAAACATCCAGCTCACTGATTCTGCTCGAACTTTGGCTTTTTTTTTTCTAAATTCCTACACATCTTGACTTCCAAGACATCAATTTTCATCTTTTCCCAACACTTCCAGGCCCTCTGCTTACTTCACATTTTTCTGATGGTAATTAACTCGCTCAGGTGGCCCTGCAGTCATCCTTCCCCTCTGTCTGGTGTGACAAATTCACACTGTCTGTGCCATTAAGTGGAAAGAATCCTCTGCTGTGGATAGGACACCAAACAAAGTTATTTATAGCATTACCACTACAGCCGGGAAGTAACAGAAAAAATACTCCCACAACTATCTGTACTTGCAATACACCAAAGGCTCCTGTGATCCACCTCCAAATCTGATCAGGAGGATGTGCACAAAGCAGCCACCTCTACTCCTCCAGAATCCTGTTCGCCATCACTTTCCCCCCTCAAAAAAATTTTAAAATAATATGTCTCCCACGTATGTTTTCAGTCACTCTGTTGCTGAATCCTTCACAGATCACCACTGCACACATTTTTATTCCCATCTTTCCGTAAAGGAATGTTCCCATTTGAAAATTATGTCCTAGTCATTACCTTTACTCTGTGATTTTTGTGTATTTCCATGATTGCCATTAGAAAATATTTTAATTTTCTGTCCAGGCTCCTGTATTTTAACATTTCCATTTCTTCTTATCCACACTCTGCATTCCACACATTGCCTTACCACTATTACCTGGCCAAGTGTTATCAACATATTGATTTCCCTTCTCTTTCCCGATGATTTTTACGCCTTCTAAATTTCTGTATTACTGCCACATCCTAATTCCACTGCCATTCCCTTTCAGTGCCAGATTTGGTAATGACTGATTTTCAAAACTGCAAAAAAATTAAACTTAAAAATTAGAAGTACAAAGACAAGCATGATGGAAGGGGATACACATCCCCACAAGCTATTTATGCTGCCAAATTAAGTAATTTTGTAATTAAGCAATACATCCTCCTCCTGTTTTAAAATGGGATTGTTTACTGCTTCACAGGGGCGTAACAAAGCCGTATCTGTAAGTGCACAGGGATCAACACAAACACATATTGCTCAACACCACCACTACATTCCTCCACTGGAGTTTCAGTGACAGTGAATAAAAGTGAAGGTTCAGCCCCATTTTTGAGAATAAGAAATGCTGAGAAAAGCACAGACTCCCGGGTAAAGATGTGAACGCAGTTTTATAACCTGTATGACTCAGAGATAAAAAAGCACCAAGCTGTCCAGAAAGCAGGACCACTGCCACCCTCTATTTTAATTTTAAAAAGTTTTTTCAATTATTTGGGTTTTATGAGCCAATTAAAGGGAAAAAAAAGCGGGGGAAAGCTATTTCTGTCTAACTCCCAAGGCAAAACTTATTTAGGGCAGGGTGTTGCTTCAAGGAGATAAGTACTGTTTATTAAACAGCACCAGTGACCCGATAAGCGCTCAACCTACATTTGTACCGCCTAAAACAGACACGGATGTGTCAACTACAGCACTGAGGGGTGGGAACTGAACTTCAGGGGGAAAAAAACCAAATATTGCAACCACTGAGCTGAATTCACTTTTTGGACTACTGCCTCAAATTAAGAATGCAAAATCAAACTATATTATGTAGAACTTATTACAGAAAGCAGCTGGGAAGGGCAGAATCACAAAATACTGAGTTTGGTGCTGACAGAACAGAGAAATAAGGCCTTCTATCAAAACATGATAGAAGCCTTCAGCCTTCATCATGAGGCACAATTGCTGCATTCAAAGTGATTCAGCTGCCCCATCTCCCTATTCAAGCACTCCTGCAGAATTCCCATCACTCACTTTTAAATGTGACAGAAGCTGTATCAATATAGGAATATTTTCCTTAGTGCCAAGGTTCCTACTAGGAAGCTTTTGCAGCCTGTGAAGGTTTTGCACCTGGTGAGGCGTGTTACAGAGGATATCACTGGACATCTGAGCTGGAAGTGATGCCTTGCCCAAGGAACCCTGCCAAAATTCATGCAGAGACGCCTTCATGAACACAGATGCTGCTTCTGGAGACAGTATTTCAAAGCACTGGAAAATCTACATGCATTCCTGGATTTTACTTTTAAAGTGCTGTCAAGGAAAGAAGGGATTAGAAAAAAAGATGAAAAGACTACTAAACTGGAGCATCCATGTGATAAGTATTGGAAGCTCCTCACTCATTTGCCAGATGATAAAATGAATAATGAGAACATTTCAGCCTTGATATGATGATTGAGACCATCAAGAGCTCCATTTTCAAGGTGTGAATTAAGGTGAGCTGGGTGTGGAATAATGAGGTGCCCGTATGCTGTCTTTAGGCTTACTTTTATCAGGAAAGAATCCAGACTTCCTATTATAATTCATCCCATTTACATAAACTAAATGCTCATAGTTATCAATCTTAAAAGCAGCAATTTCTACCAAAAAAAAAAAAAAAAGCTGGAAAAGACAGGTATCAGAAAAATAACTGTCTTGTGGCAGTTTTATTAAATAAAATTAACAATCAAGCAAAATTACTCTGTCAAAAGACAGCGGGGAAAGGTGGCGGTAGAGGAAACCTGGACAATCACAGAAATGCTGTGTTAGTAAAAATAATATTTGGAAATTGAAAACGATTTCAAAAACACAAGGCTGGCTGCTCTTACTCCTGCACATTACTGACGATCAAAATCAGAGATAAGCGTGACTCGGGGAGTGAGCAGGCCAAGACACTCCTGGTCTATAAAAGGTGTGAATGAGCCACACACTTCGATGAGCTTCTACTCCAAAATCCACACAATTATGTAATGATGGTTTTTCAGGACCGTGTGCTCCATAACCATTTCCCAGACTTGGAGTCTTCATTTCTTTTGTCCTTCACCATTTTCTAAAGCTTAACTGCTGGCCTGCTCAGCATCCTGGAAGTGCTGCCAGTCAGCATTAAACTTGCACATTGGAGATTTTTTAGCACAGAATTATGCAATTTTAATGTGCAGTCAGAGGCCTAATGAGCTACTAAATAAGAAGGGGCCAAACGAGTTGCATGGAAGGGCTTGTCGACACAGGAAATCGTCTGAGCATAATTATACCAGTGCAATTATATCAGTAAGTTTCCTTGTGTGGCAAGTCCTAACTCATATTTAATAATCAGGTGATGTTTTCACAACTCTCAGTAGGTTTTAGCATTGGGCTCACGCAATCTGCATTTGCCAAGGGGAAGACTCTCTAAAACCATTTTTCTGAAAACACAGTCTCTAAATGAAACTAAGGTGAAGGAAGCCTTATTTGAAAGCATCACTTTGGGTTAAGGTTTCCAATTTCAGATAATGGGGCTGCTCTCACTACAGGTGATTTCAGGTACAAACACTGTGCACATTCATTGCTGCCTCCAGGTCAGTCCCGGATGTCATCACACAGATCCAGAGAGGATGCATTGCTCCCTGGGCAAAAAAAGGATTTAATAACTTGTCCTCAACAACTGAGCAGCTCTTTTGCCTCCAGAACTGCAGGAAATAAATAAAATGATAAACGTGTTCATCATGACCAGGTTAAAAAGAACCAAGACTGGCAAAGGAACAGCCTCCAGCAGCTGCTGCAGAGGAGCAGAGGATCATGAACACAGAACAACATAGGTGGGAAGGGACCAGGCTGACTTGTCAAGTTTTGAATATCTTAAAGGACAGTTTCCACAACACCTCTTACAACCTGTTCCGCCCCCATGGTAAAATAAACTTGCCTTCTACTCAAGTGGAGTTTCCTGTGCTCCAGCTTCTGCCCTGTTCTTGGTGCACCTGCCACAAGTCTGGCTCCATCTGCTCCAAAGTTTCCCCTTAGCCAGCTGGAGAAGCTGGAAGATCACCCTATACCCTCCTCCTAAGGCTGAACACACCTGATTCCCTTCACCTCTCCTGGTGTGCCATGTGCTCCTTCCCCGTGCCACCTCGGTGCCCTGTCACAGGGCTTGCAAAAGGGTCACATCCCCTTCTGGAAGTGCTCTTTGAAGTGGGAGAAAGGGAGACTTGGAGAGGGGACAGCCCACACCAGGGGAAACAGGATTTCCACAAATAGTTGTTCAACTACCAGTAATAGAGGGAATTCAGAAAGAACGTGGAAAACACCCAGTACAGATCCTTGACAGGATCTGCACGGAGTTTTTATGCACTTCAGTTACACATATATAGCCAGAGCAAGAAAACAAAATATCGGGAGTTAGTTCAGCCTTTTCTTTTTAGGACCCAACTAAAGAAAAACGTGGGGCTGTCTTCAAGTTTTCTGACAGTCTGGGTTTTATAACGAAGTTTAACTTCTGGCTTTCTGTTAAGATCCGTTAGGGAAAGATAGGAGAGAGGCTGGCAGTGTTTTCTATGAGATAAGGGAAACCCAAAGCTGCAGCTCATAGCCCCTTGATATTTTGGGGGCAGAGGAATCTATATGGAACCTGTAAGTCTGTCTGCTGCTCATTAAGGATGTTTTACAGCATGGAAACCAGAAGCTCTTCAATCAAGCTATAACATTCCTGATTAGATAATGCACAACAAAAAAGTGTTACAGACTTATCTGCTAATCTCCAAGAATCAAACAAACCGCAAGGACAGCAGAGGAGATGATGTAATCAGATTTTCAGTTATCATTTTTGACAAAACCCCTCTCTAGAGGTTCTTCTGGTCTCTCAGTGAGCAGCTACCACACTTTCTAACCACAACACACTGCATGTGCCAAGGTGGACTACAAGAAAAAGGGTTGGCTTAATACTGATGAGCAAAAATGAAGGAGTTGTCCTCATAATTGTTCATATTTTAAGTCCCCTGCATGACTACTGAGATGTTTGATGCTACTCTGCCAGATTGCTTCCAATTTCTTAGTGCTGTAGTATGAAACGAAATACCTTAACAAAGAGTAAACGTTTCAGATAAACAGCACTGCCTTCATAACTGAAATCTCTTTATGTTCAGTAGACTATTCCAGACATCATTTCATTGAATAATTTTCACTTCCTGTGAAAGTATTCAAGCAAGATTAACTCTCAAGTCAACCCTTTTACCTACTGAAAGATGCCCACAGCAGTCAGGTCGGACAGCATGATCTTTAGAGGTCCAACCCAACCCATTCTATGATGATTTTGTCTGGAATAAAGAAGCAGTTACAGATCTGCAGCTCCCTTGGTTACCCTGATTCCTTTCTGACCTCTGCAAAACAGAGACACAATCTCTTCATGGTGCCGGAAGTGATGTGATCCACTGAGACCAGAATCACTCCCACACACCAACGGTGAGCTGCAATCACAGATCAAAGGGAGAAGCGAGACATCAATCCAGCTTGCTTTTAAGTCAGGAACACATTTCAAAGAAGAATATGTAAGAACAAAATAACTGAAGAGGAAGAGATCAAGGCTCCAGCAGAAAGCAGCAGGACAGAAACTAAGAATGGTTCTTTCCAGCCCACAAGCTGCTTCTGGACAATGTCAACTAGCAAAAGACACCAAGTGTTAGTACTTTGCTTTCTTCCCACATTCTCCTTGCAGCCTTGACCTTCAAAGTCAGCCTCCAGATTTTTGAATACCAACAAGCTGCTTCTCATCACCTACAAGTGGGGTGAGCAGTGGCAGAGCACCACCAGAGCACCCAAAGTGCAGAACTTCCATCCTCACTGCTCACAAACCAGGTGCCTTAACTCACCCCTGTATGTGGAATTATACCAAGTCCCACCACAACCCTTCTTAAGGGCCATGGAGAAATGCTTTTAATTACAAGCTGCAGTTTGAATTAAGTCATTCAAATAGCGAGCCTCATCCAAACAATGGAGGGATGCTTACGGCTTACCCACAAGTCAGCAGCCCAGTCTGAAGTCAAATGTGAATTCAAAGCACAAAATAACTCCATCTTCAGACAAACCTCTACTCAATGAAGGGGGAAATGGAGAACATTCTTAGCGCTATTTATCACACTTGACCATCATGATTCATTCCCTTTTCCATGCCTTAGAAAATGATGTTGAACTAATTCCAAATGTCTTTCCTAACAATTTGAAATACAGAATATAATGGTATTTTCTGCATTCATAAAGAGCAATGCCTCCATGCAATACAACCCCTGTTCTTTGCCATTTCGAAAGACCCGAAGTGAATAAACACATCCTTTAAAAGGGAACAAAAAAACCCAACCCATCTACTAGCACCTATTGCTCCCTTCAGGCTGCTTCTCCCCTAAAGAAAGTAAGACCAGAAATTCCATATTCACCATCCCACATCACACTTCCCTTACCCCTTGTTTGCATTTAGGTTAGGAAAGAAATGTGGCTCCCCCTCCTTTTGTGCTACCTGACACTTGGAACTGCAGAGGTGCGTAGGAAACAGCCTAACCCACCCTTCACTCGGTTTACTTATTTTTGTTTTGTTTTGAGTCACTACAAGGCTGGTAAAGCACGACTTCTTTATGCATCAGGATTGACCCTCCCAAAAAATTTAACACAGAGACTGAAGTTTCCATCACTACTTGGTGTGAACGTGAGGCAGACAAGCACTTCCATTCAGCCCCCAGGAGCCACAGTCAATCCAGCTGCTGCCAGGTGAAGAGCTGAGCTCAGCGAGGGGTACGTGGCCCCAGCCCCATCATTAGGTACTTCAACACCTTCTGCACACACCAACTGCCATCATATAACACCGTGAGAACTGTACAGCTCACCCTGACACTCCATTACCTCCATCTCAGGCTCTCAGAGATTTTTTTTTCTTCCTTAGAAATAGCAAGGACTGGTCTCTGCATTACAGCCCACGAGCAGATGCTGGATAGATTAAATCACCTGAACCAGAGTCGGAGTTCTCAGCAGTGCTGCTCCCCCAACCCTTTTCCCTTCCCCTGCCATCACTCCCCATGCCTCTCCTGCAGCCTCCTGCACTTTCAGAGCCATCAGCGCCCACATGCACACCAGCCCCACTAAACTTAACGAGCTCCACTGGCTTGGGCTCTATTCCATGGCCACTGGCATGGTTTTCCAAGTGCTGTGCCTCACCAGCTGGGAACTGGTGCCACAGAGGCCCCAGATCCCCGTTCCCTGTAGGATTCGCATTGTGCACAACTTAATGAAACACAGAAGTGATTTGTCCTCGGCTAATTAAAGAAAGAAGCTAGGACGGTTCTGTTTTGTGTTGAACCTTTGCAATCACATCTCACACCCACACAGACTTTGGCTGGCACTGTTTTTGTGTAAAATCTAGAACTAAAAATTAAGTCGTCTTCATTCCTAAAAACTTTTTAATATACAAATTCAACTGTAGAGCTGTAACTCAGAAGAAGTCCTGTCTTCCTTAAAAAAACCAAATCTTTTCCCATACCCACACTAGATTAATCTACAAACACATGAACACTCTCGTGGTTTAGTTTTAGAATAGAAAAATTCCCAGTTAAGAGCTGAGGTTATGCTTTATCATTTTAGATACTGAAAGCAGCTGTAGCAGTATCTTCAACATCCAGTAGTATCTCCTGTGGTTTCCAGAGATAGGTCTGTGGTTTTCAGCATCACAGCAAAAAGGGCAAAGTGCAGGTTCCTAATAATGGAACAACTGAGACATTACACAGTGTAGGCTGGCAGCAGAACTCCCCTAGCAGAATTTTTTTTCCTATTACATCTCAGGGTTTTTTCCTCCACTTGCTTCTTGTAAGCAACTGATGTTCTCACATTACTTGATACAAACCAAAACTCAGCTATGAAAGGTAAAAAAAGGCACATACAAGTATGCTACAGAGAGGCCTCCCTGAAATTTGACATTAAAGGGAATTTGCAAGTCAAACAATTAGGAAAAAACCCACAACTACTGCATTCTTATCACATAACAAGACCCAGACAACAAAACTTCATTTCCTTGCCCTGGTGGGAAGTTTCCTCCTTCTGAAAGAAGCTCTGACTTTTTAAACAACACACCCTTATGCAAATATTCTGAATTCCTATGAGTTATTCCTAAGCACTCCCTCATTAAACACTGAAGCTCTTCCCAAAACAAAATGCACTGGTTCACCGAGAAATTAATTCTTCTGCATTGTCATTTCTACATGAACCTGGATTTCTTCTCTATTTTATTTTTGTTTTGCTTGTGGTTTGGAGGGCTGGTGGTTTTTTGGGTTTTCTTTTTAAACCTGTGTCTCTCAGTAGATTTCTCAACAGAAGTAAGTCAGCAGAGCTGAAGTTGACAAGTCGTATTATTTGAGAAACCTTAGGTTTCACTGGCAGTTAAAAACCACAAACAAGAAAACCCCTGCTCTCCCAAAGTCTTGTCCTCCGTGAGGATTTCAGAGGTAATGGAGGAATATGATGGGGCAAGAGTGTACATACAACAGAGAAATTGATTAAATCCCCCACCCCCAAAAAAAAAAAAGAAAACAAAACAAAAAAACAG